>JAPDSC010097882.1:151229-162751 GCA_026290005.1 Latrodectus geometricus | reverse complement strand
CATTTTTATTTAAAAATGTCATTCCATAACGAGTATTTAAAAAAAAATTATTATTCTCATATAGCATTTATATTTTTAATCCCTCATGATGCAAAGTTTTGTTGATTAATATATTTAAAGTAGATTTCACACGAAATTAGATTATACAAGAGCATTAAATCAAGAATGTATAGTGAAATATTATAATTTGATAGAAAGGTAAGCTTTTTGTAAGCATTGAAAGTTAATGTTTATTATTGGAAATTTTTAATAACGTTCGATCGAGTTATTTATAATTTTTAATAACGAACGTTTAAATATTTAAAACACGTGTTCACGTGGATATGTCATTTTATAGTATATTATTATTATAAAATAAGTTATTTCATATCTGGACTCAACTTATTTTTATTGAAAAATTTGGAATGAAACATAGTGTATATTCAAATTATAATTTAAATAATTGCAATAAAAATAAATGAAAAAAATAATATTATCAATTTTTATTAAAATAACCGGTTAATTAAAAAATATAATATTTGTAATAGGCAAAATTTATTTATTCTGCAATCGAGTTTCTAATCTTAACAATCTGTATTGCAAGATTATAAACTGTTTTGTCAAATAAAGAAAAGTCTTTAAATTGTTAACGCAATGTCATAATTTTTTTTAAATGTAAGATTAAATAATTTCTTGAATAATTTCTTTTAATAAAAAATATCAATGTGGAAAAAAATTTCCGTCTAAACTACTTCGTGTCAATTTTAGATAATCATGGCTCACCAAAATTCTCATTTAACTGCATTTCCTCAAAAACCAGTTTTGTTACCCTAATAGCCCTTCGGAATTTCTAAGAAACCCAAACAGATGTGTTTTCTTGGAATAACTTCTCGTTCCAGAGCTGTTTAACGGTATCAGAGAACCAATGAAATATGGTAAAACTAAACACGTGACCCTTCAAATAACAGAATCTACGTCATACTGTTATAAGTTACAAGGAAACCAATGAAAGGCTCCTAAATGAGTCATGTGATTAACTGCATAACAGAATTCTGCAAAAACTGTTATCAGTTGCCAGTGAACCAATAAGAGCTCTCATATTGATCAAGTGACAAAAACTGTTATTTTATAACGGTTTTTAAAACATGTTATTTTTATGGAACATAACGATGATAACTAGTTATTAGAAAATAACTGGTTTAGCCATCCCTAATTTCACTATGTTGAATTTTTTTTTTTTTTTTTTTTGAAACACTTAATTTTTTCCGTGCTTATGCCAATTGTAAAAATATTACTTTTGACAATATATATATATGTAAAATTATGTTAAAAGTACTATAAATGTTGAAATAATATATGTTGTGTAAATATATGTCAATAAAAGTTAAGATATATTAATAATTTTACTCAATTCTCTAGCTATTTTATTATTATTTCCTT
Organism: Latrodectus geometricus; assembly: GCA_026290005.1. Taxonomy (NCBI): domain Eukaryota; kingdom Metazoa; phylum Arthropoda; class Arachnida; order Araneae; family Theridiidae; genus Latrodectus; species Latrodectus geometricus. The sequence goes on along the minus strand of JAPDSC010097882.1, from coordinate 161,332 downwards.
TTTTTTCTTTTTATACAGAAGACTCGATTCTTTTCTATGTAAATTAACTACTTTAACTGCATTTTATTTAACTTCAGATTTATAATTTAATGAGACAATTTTACCTCCACAATAGCGAAACTGAAAATCTAAATGATACGAATATTCAATTCTTAAGAAATACAGGAAGTGGGCAAAAAAATATTTAAGAACTGTTGCCTGCCTACTCTTATATATGGGTTTGAAATTAAGTCTTAACAAAATGGAAATACGTGTTTAACGCATTGTAATACAAAAAAGACAAAAATCTGCAAGAATTTTAATTTTTGGAATAATTTAAAGGATAAAAACTATTTTATTTCATGTTAATTAAAATAAAAAAATGATCATAAATGATGACAGATATGGACCGTTAAGTAGAGAAGTATTACCCACACATTTTTCGCGTCGATACCATAAGATAATCAGTAATATCATGAAGAACAATGCTCCATTCCTAAGAAATAGCAATTTACAAATCCCATAAATTGAAAGGAATTCTAGTCCCACAGCAGTACCTCATCGAATTATGTCAAAAAAATAATAAATTTAACTTAGACACAAGAAAACATGTTGACTACTTTAATCCCTGCATTATTTTAGTTTCAAGCATACTCAATGCAAGAATTTTGCCTAAGGTTTGGTTTAGAGTCTCAGTAGCTTTATGCCGTTTCCTGTAAAAGCAGCAAAGTGAAGCAAATATTTCATGTGACAGCAACTGGAGTTGCTGTCACCTAAAGGAGTGTGAGAGTAATCAAATTTTTTTCATTGAATTCTTAGAACTCCGGGAATTGGGAACGTGTCCACGCTAATCTATGGCACCCAAAGTCTTCCTCAGATGTGGGTTACCAGCTTAGGTGCCGATCATATCACCTGACCGTGGTTCAAAATTACTAGATGATGATAGTTTTGGGATTAGTGATCGTCTTCTATGTGAAAAACGGAATCAAAACTTCCATTCAAGGAATCATTTATTACATTTCTACTACATCGCAACACGGTAGCGTGCCAAGTGGCTGGGGTCGTTCGTACTTTTTTGCTCAACTGGTATATCACGTTCTCCCTCGCCCCTGTTTCCCCCAAGAGGAAAAAGGGGGTCGGAATGGATTTCCTGTCCGAACTGTGCATCCATATCTCCGAGCGTGGGAATTTATTTCTCCATATCTAGATGGGCTGAGAAGGGGAAATGCCATTTCCGTTACTAATTAAGGACTTGAGAAAGGGATCACTACAATAGCTTACTATTCTAAACCCCTTTACTTTAGATACAGTCTAAAATCGCCTACACCACAATGCATGTTTGAGGTTTGGTATAATGATCATGTATCATAAGAAATCTTTAGTGACTGAAGAATAAGGTAAGTCATGATCTTTCGTCTGCTTACCTTCGAGACATGTAATTGTATTTCGAATAAAATATTGGTTAGTAAATTCATTTATACGGATTCAAACCCATTCCATCAACCCAACTCATCTGCAATATAGTTCCCGAAAAAATGTAAGATTTTTTAGAGTGCCCCTCCCTTTATTTATTAAAGCGCATTTGCTGTTATACTATACAACGTGCTAAATCAGAGGACTTGACAGTTACCCTTACTCTATTCCAAATTTTAGTATCATATTGTTTCCCTAGAGAAGGCAATAAAAATTTCACAATTTGCATTCAAGGCCGATGTTGCCTTGAGTGTAATTAGGGAGTCATTTTCATTATCGGAAAGTAATTGATCCAAATCCCTAGTTAATTGATGATCCACGCAGCATTCAATATAAGTGGTTTGGAAACATTAAATAGTTTGGTCGCAATGTCCACGAAGGGAAATGATACCGTGAATGAAATGGCAGAACTAGTATTGAAGAATCTTCTGCTTGAGCCCTGCTTCCAATTTACGATGTTTACCACCCGGCTACTTTTATGTAATTTATAGAGAATTGTTATGAGCTGGGTACAGGGAGGTATAGGGGTGCAACAACTCAATTTACTCACAAATTTAATTTTTATTAGATTTAATTTTAAGTGAATTACTTTAATTAATTAATTAAATGAATCTGTTGCGGCCCAACCTGTCTAGTGGTTAGCGTACCTGACTACAGATGGGTGGGACCTGGGTTCGAATCCTGGCTCGGGAATGGATGTACTTTTTCTCTCTCTTTCATGTCTTTGTCCTTTCTTTGTGTGTGAATGGTTGCCTACCCTATAAACGGGTACCTATGGCATGCGTGTACTGAGGAAGTCGGACTCCACACCAAATATTATTCAGTTGGAAAAGTGGAGCAGCGCACCCCATATTGCCAGCCTGGCTGGCACACGACAACAACAACATATAGATCTTCTAAAATATGTGTGGCAATAGATTTTGATTGAAATATTTGTATTGATTTTCTTCAATTTGTATTGAATTTCAATTTTCACGTGTTCGATTATTGAAGTACTGTAATAGGTATGTTATATACTTTTGTGTGTTTGTTAGTTATATTTTATATTTAGAGAAAATGTTCTGTGACTGTAATACTGTCTAGTCATGTTCACTGAAATGTCAAATGCGAAATTTTAATTTGAAAAATTTCAACACTCAAAAGAATAAAATCTCTTGCGAGTGTTAGAAATGTTCTCTTTTGAGATACGTAAATTTCCCCCAAATTTTTAAGTGTCTTTGAGGATTTGGGGGGGTTGCGTACATTTGTATTTTTATGGTTTTCATGGATGCTTATCCATGAAAACAATAAAAATACAAGCTTTTTAAATTAATAAAAATTCTTGCATGTAAATTTATCATCTCAGCTGGCAATAATAAAAAAAAATAAAAATTGGTGAAAATGTGCTTTAAATCCCCTACTTGGCGAGTTTTCAAAATCACACATGCCATGGCGAAAATTCTACCGCTATTTCAAAGTGAAACTTAATTAGCGACCAATGAAAAAGCTAAAACAAAAGAGTAATTAATGAGCTTGCACGAAAAAGGGTTAATTCCCAGTGAACGATACGCTCCTTGTATGGAACGCATATGTACAATTATAATTAATTGTTTATAATATTGTATAAAATTATATTATTTGTATAAAATATAATATTATATTATATGATTATATTAATTTAATATTGCATAATTATATTAATTGTATAAAAATAGCGTACCGTACACTGGGATACAGCCCGAAAAAGCGCATCAAATTCGCAAGTTGGCGAAGTAGGGGACCTAACGCGCAGATTAACCAAAAAATTAACTGAATTTGCGAGACACTTTCAAATACGAGCCTGAATTTATATAATAATATTCAATTGTTTCTATTAAATATAATTACTTGATTAATATTTTTAATATCATTTTACCTCACTTGTTTGTTATTTAGTCAACTATTCGAATTGCATAGTGCATCGTGATATAATTCATGATAACACTAAAATCCATTGACTTTTAGGTTAATCTGCGCTTTAGGTCCCCTACTTCGCCAACTCACGAATTTGAAGCGTTTTCTCGCGCATGCTCAATAATTATTCGTTTGTTTTAGCCTTTTCATTGGTCGCTAGTTAAATTTCACTTTGAAATAGCGGTAGAATTTTCACCATGGCATCGGTATTTTTTAAATCGCGCCAAGGAGGGGACCTAAAGCGCATTTTCACCGACTTTTATTAATAGTAGTAGTCAATAAAAAAATTAAGTGGGATGAAATTTAACAGGAACTTGTTTCATATGCATTGAAATCTAACAATTTGTTCTCTAAAATCTACTTGTTACTTTGATTAATGTGAACATTATTTATTCAGAATGTCAAAGTATTAAAAGAACAAACTGACAAATTAAAAAAAAGGTGTGTCAGTTTTGCCCATATTTTGTTTTAAATTCTGTTTATATGTTTAAATATAAATTTATTCTATATTTGGGAAATTAAATAACAATTTTAATTTCATTTAAGTTAACTTCCCAACCATGTTGTAAAATAAAGAAAACAGCTTCTTTATTTTATCTCTCATAGTTAATATTTATTTTTTTGTTGCTAGAGACAAACAATTACTTTTATATATTTAATCTTCATTAAATATTTTTTCTGTGTTAATCTCTTTATATTCATTTTTAGTTTGCATTGGATTGATTTTTCTGTTATTTGACACTGTGACTCACATTTTTCCTCCTGTAGGTCTTTGTTTAATTACTCCTCAGGTACAAAAAAATGACCATTTAGCAAAAAACAAATCAAACCATTTTTATCTTTGCTTAATTTTTATTAAAAAAACAGAAAACGAACTCAAAAAATCATTAAGAAATTGCAGCATGTTGTAAGAAAATAATGGATTAAATTGTAGTCTTAATTTCATGGGAATTGTAATAATTTAGGTTAATATTAATTAGCTAATTAAAAAAGAACACAAATCATAACATGTTATTTTCAGATTACATAAGATTACCAAATCTAATTCCCAGTTTTGCAGTAGATAGTGAAATTTGGCATAGTTTAATAAGTGACACCCTGTAATGGAAAAATGGTACAATTCCATTATACTCCAGTACCATAATCATCCCAATGGAAAAGAAAAACATTGTTGTATTGTTGTAAATATTTGTATTATGTATTGCTTATTAACTTTTACATTTTTAGAAACTACTGAAAAATAGTACAAACATTTTATCTCAATTTTATAAACCAAATAATTATCATTTATTAACAAAACTTTTTTAAATGCCAAAGTTTATTACTGACAAAAAGTGCATAACAATTGTTTTGATGATTGATTGCAGGGGTATAGTAAAATAATACCAAAATATTTATAAAACAACTTATTTTCAATCCTCAACATAGGAAATTTTCAATTTGGAAGTTAATATTCCATGTTTTTATTCTTTTAATTTCACCAGAAAGAAAATAATAAATGAAGCTCTGAAAAGTTTGGAAATGTCACCAAGTATCAAAAAAAAAATTTATTTTTAATCTCTTATTAACATAGATTAAAAAATTTAAGACAAGTTCTAAAATGGAGTATAAATTTGCTATTTGAAACAAACCTAATTAATATTTATTGCAGATATAGATCGTAATGAACAATGTGAATAGAAAGGAATGACTTTTTTTAATAAAAAAGATCAATCTTCTGTTATGTTTCTTTAAAGTAATTAAAAATGATTTCATACCAATTAAAAGAAATGTTTCTTTATTAATTTAAATTAATTCATTAAATGAATTGATATAAATTGTAATTTTAAAAAATGTTTCTTTAATATAATTTCTTTTAAAGAAACTTTTTCGTTATTATATAAAATAAATTTTTTTATGCAATATTTATTTGATCAATACCTAATATCTCTTTCATTTATATATATTTCAGATTCTGTTATGTTTACATACATCAGATGTATTAAAGATGATACTATTTAAGAAATTGTAGATTAAAGTTCATAATTTTAAAAATTTTTCTGCATAACATGTATTATCTTAATATTCAACGATATTTCTATAATGAAATTATTATTGAAATACAAAAGTTGAGAAATATAATGTCTAATATATTTTTAAGATAACATCATTTATTTACTACATTCATTTGATTTTATTTTCAGAAGATTATAAAATGGTTAGAGATAATCGTCGAATTGCTCCACCTGATAATTGTATTTCTTCAAATGTATTTAGGGAGAACGAAAGTGTGTATAAAATTGTAAGTTGCTATTCAATTTTATAAACAAATACTATAAAATTTTCTTTTACTTGCTAAAGTTATTTAAGTATAAATTAACTATATATTTCATTCCTAAATTTACTGTTATTATATTAGTCAAATATCAGATTCAAGAAATAAAATTTGCTTTTATAAATTGATGAGAAGTTATATTTTCAATTATTATCAGTGTTCTTAATGCTCCTATGATTTTTGAAATTGTTCATGTGAAGGATTTTATAAGGTTTTCAATAATGGTTTGCTGTAATGGAAAAATGGTTAGCATAATTTATTTTGATAACAGGATGAATGAATTCAAAGTACATGTGCATAAGAATGTTATTCTGGATTTTTAAGAATGTAGTTCGGGGTAAAAATGCACCTCCAACAGAATCAATATATAGAATTCAGGGTTAGATGTTTTCCTTACTTATTTGAAACTAATTTTGCAGTGAATAATCAGTAACTTAATAAATCATTTGTTTTGATTGAAATATTATTTATCTAGTGTTCTTTTTTGTGGTAACTATAAATCCTACCAAACACATATGCAGTATTAATTTCAAATGCAGTCATTTTTTCTGAAAGCAAAAGAAATGATCTGCAGGTAAGTTATTTAGGGATGTCGAAAATTATTTATGTGAATAGGACAAAAAATTAAATTTTTATAATTTATGTACCAAATAATAATTGTCCTTTCATAAAAGATATAATATAAAAAATATAAATGTATCCAATCCACAGTTCAAAAGTAATCCATTTCTTTCTTTTAATTATTAATGAAATAACTATATTTTACTTTCTAAATATGTTTGATTTTGTTTTAAAAGTTATTAAAATTTAAAAATTGCAAAGTTTTACTAGAATTTTCATGAAATTATCCCTCTTGGTCAATCTCATGCTTTCATCTCAGTATAGTGTAGAAGATCAAAACAGATCTTTTCCATAATATATGTTTTCTCTGTACAATTTATTATATTTTCAATCATACTGTGTATTTTTTATTTTATGTGACATCCACATTATCAGCAGTATATTCTTTAAATTATTTGCCGAAAAAAAATGCAGTACTGTGGATTATGTGCCACATTATTTTCTTTCATTTGAAAAAGATTCTTACTGATAATATGGGGCTGCAGATTATATACAAGAAAATACAGTATATAATAGGAAATTTTGTAAATTTGAATTTTTTAGAAAAGGAAAATTTTATCTTTGTTATACTTATATAGTTTATGGAACATACTGAACAATTATATGTAACATTTTCAATGATTTATGAAAAGATAAGTAATACCAGTTGTATTATTTCTGTTAAAGGTGAATGACAAAGGAATCAGAAAGGATGGAAGAGCAGCAGATGACCTGAAATTGATGTGTAAAATATTTTTGTTACTTGCAAACTTAACTTTATCATTTAAAATTATACTTATTATCATGCTATAGTAAAATTACTTATTTGACAGATTATATTTAAAATAATGCAAGGCTATGTAATTATCTTAAATTATTAAAAAATATGATTATCTTTATTGAAGAAATTTCTTTATGCTCTTTCAATACTTATTTTAAAATACATTTTAATATTGTGTAGTAAGAAAGTTGGACTAAAATTACTTCACTTTTGAATTTTTTAGTTTGTTACCATAATTAAATAATTGACTCAATTTTTTCCATCCTAAAATATATTTTATTTATATAATTAGTTTGTATACTTATTATAAAATGTATTTGATATCTTTCTCATCATAAAAATAAAATTTTTGTCATTTTCATTTGCAATAACATTTATAGTTTCATTAAATTGATGTGTTGAACTCAATCTCTTAAGGAAGTATAACTTTCAACCACAAAATACATTGAATTAAATTTAATGAAAATTTGGCAAAACTTTCTTAACATTGAAGCTCTTACTTATTGCGATTACATGTATTTTGACTGTGAAAGACAATTAAAAATATTTTTTTTTAAACAAGCAAAAATTCATGTCATGTGAAATTGGTTTTAAAATCATTGTCAGGTGTATACGTTTTCATATTGTGTTATAATGAAATGTCATTTCTTAAACCTTACACAAATACTAATTACATTATAGATGTTGTTTGAATGTATGTATACTACTGCTGTGATACAACTGTTACATTGATAAACTGAATTTGTTACAAAAATGTTATGAGTAAATTGTAAGAAGCCTACAATACTGTATGTGTAAGTGATTAGAATAGCAAAACAAATTTTAAAAATCAGGTATATAAATGAACTTAATTTTCAAAAAGGATGAAACTGAAATCTACAAAAATTTTTTAAAATCTGCTATAAAGTTAATCTAAGCTTAAAGCATTGAATTAAAATTAATGCTAGTTTAGACAATAAAAATAATTGCTAATAGTATTCATCTCTGTAAAAATGAAAACATAATTGAACAACAGCAATTTCAATTTGAACAAATTGTATTAAGAGCTGATTTATTGAAAATATTTGTTGTAATTATGACAGTTTAAAAGGATCTGACTATAGTAGTTTTACCTAATGATGTGGCAAAATGTAAGTAGTATCTTCAAATATCTCATGAAAATTTTGAACCAAAATAATATGCTATTAGCTAACAACTTGTTTAGCAGAAGAGTAAAGATTTATTAAATCTTTCTGATGAAAGCTCACTCATATATGTTTTAAATGATTAATAGCAAGTTTCATTAGTGTTTGCAGATATAGAATTTTTTTTGTAATGTATTTCCTTGTCTATTTCATTTTTTGTTACCATTGATAACACAATATACAATTCTATTATATTAGAAAATGCATATTTTCACTGTGCTAATTAAAAAAACAGCCATTATTGTTATTGCAAAAAAACCTTAAAAATATTCTGCATAGAGATCCTGAATCAGTCTTATATCTGAGGTTTATTAATGTGCTCATTGATGAAATTAAGGATCTGGACTTCTCACCAATGCTAAAAATATTCTAATCACATTTAAGTATAGATTGAAGATTTAGAAATATGCTAAAATATTAAAAATATATCATTTTTATAATTAAAATGCTTTTAATTTTTTATTGAAAAATATGTGTTATTTTTACTGTGTGTATGATTGTTTTAACATTAAAGTCTATGTAAAGGTAATCATAATTAACATTTCAGTGATTTACAATGTTTTTCTACAGTTTTATAAATTTCGATTAGAAAAAATTTGAAGTTAACTTATAAATGTTTTAATATTCTAAATTTATTGAAATATTGTATTCTTAATTGACAGACAGGAAAAAAAAACTCTGATTCTTTAATAAAGAATTGTCTCTAGAATAATATAAAATATTCATTTTATAAAATACTAAGTGTGAAATGAAGCATTATCATATATTTTTAAATTGAGTCAGATTTAATGTTAAAGTTTTTATTATACTCATTTTTGTTTAAATTATACATCATGTATAATTTAAACAGCATGTATTAAACACATGTAATGTATAATTAACAGCTAATGTTATAAAAATATGGAAAAAAAATTGTTGAAATTTCTTTACTTATAATAAAAAAAAATAATACTTTCTTCTTTTCTTTAAAATATATAAAATTAAATTAAAATTTCCAATTTATATTTTCTATATTTAAAAATTTGAAATAGTTAATATTTCATAGTTTAACAATATTTAAAATCTCATTCCAAAATTAATTCAGTTGACATAAATTCCTATTATAAGTGAATACTTAATTATTTATTCTATTATTCTTCTAGTTGTACAAATTTATATTTATAAATTTGATAGTTACCTTATGAAAGTTACTAAGCACTTATATTACTTTACTGTATGAAATAAGCACTGTTATCTGATGTTTTGCTTTAATTATTGTTTCTTTGATTTCTTATGAGATTATTTTATAGCCCTAGAAGTTGGCATTGTGCCATCAGTCACAGGATCTGCCTACCTTGAATGTGGAAAAACTAAAGTGATATGTTCTGTGTAAGTTACTTTTCTTAAAATTACAATTTCTTGGATTATTTTGCAGATTATTGTTTTTAGCTTTGCTAGTAAAATAAATCAATTTTTTTTCTAAAGATTTGAATAGAGTAATGTGAGGCGGATAAATTATTAAACAATTTGGAGATTTATATGTTGAAATATTTTTATTTACTTTAAAAATTCTTTCTATATTTTTACAAGTTAAAGGCTAATAACTTTATCAAATAACAGCCTTTAAGCCATACTTACAATTTTGATTTTAAAATATATAAGATTCAAAATATTCCATGTGAATTTTATAAATGGTAAATTGAAGTGCTGGAATTTTTATGATGAACATTTTACTTTATGTAAAATAAATTTTGTATTATATTCCAAAAAATTTTCATAATCAAATAAATATAAACTACATATAGTACTTCATTCTTTGTTATACCACAGATATATATATATATATATATATATATATATA
>JAPDSC010097882.1:123701-137317 GCA_026290005.1 Latrodectus geometricus | reverse complement strand
AAATAGTGTCCTGAAAAAAAAAATTCTGTACTCCGACCCCTGAAATATTATATGAAGTGCGTAACAGAAGAAAGCTTTTAATTTGCTGTCTCTTGATTAAGATATGAAGTATCCTGAAATTGGATAATAATGACAAAATCCAGTGAAACTGCTTTTCAAGCGAGTAAACAATATTATAAGGACAGATGAAAAGTGTTCATCAATTGTCACTTGATATACTAAATAAGAAAATTAAAGAATTTGCTTTTGAAATTAAAAATACTTATAAATTTGTATCACATTCGTCAATATAAATGTAAATAGGTGGAGTTATTTAAAAAAAAATTTATAATTTTACCTAGGGTGTTAGCTCTTCCATCTATCATTCATTTCATTGATTTTTTTTTTTTTTTTTTTGATAACTTTTGAAAAAATTTTTCTCATTTTTATAGGAATGGCATTATTCATTAATTCAAATGGCAATGTTTACAGATCATTCAGCTTGCCAGTCAGGTTTTTATGATATCATAAAAGTGTTGAAACAAAATAACTAGATTTCCAATTTTTTTTTTTTTTTTTTTTTATAAGTGATGAGGATTTCATAGTCTATATTTTCATATCATTTGTAGTATTTTACATCAGTTATTCATTTCCCCTGAAATATTGAGAATTAAAATCTGCATATTTATATCTTAGTCTGGTACCTTTATCAAGACTTGTGTTGAAAAGGTTAGGATGATTTTTTAACATGTGCATGCACACACACACACACATATATATATATATATATATATATATATATATATATAGCAAGTGCATATAATTTTTCTGTGTAATTTGTTGTTTTCAGTTATGAGACTAGTGCCAACAACCCATTAAAACTGTTCTCAAAATCAATATTTCTGAGCAATTTTTACTCTTCAATTACTCATTCAATCACCTTTTGTAAAAGGAACTAATTGAAGCATCTATGTACAAGGAAATTAAATTCCTACTGAGTTCTGCTTATCTATTGTGCAAGAAATACAGATTTTAGTGTTTACTAATGTACTCCTGTCAGCAGCTTCTTTAATTGGAAGGAACCAATTTCCAAGCTCAGAATCAATTAAAGAGTAGAAACTCGTTTTTTTATTCCTCTATGGTATGTGTTCAAGATTTCAAAGAATTCCTTTATTATATATATATTATTCAGGTTTATTCCGTTATAGTTTGTCGGATGATGTGTAGCGCTGAGGTGGGGAAGGAAGGAGTACTTAATAAATATTTACAAATTTATTTACATGTAGAATTATTTACAGACATCTAGATCTTTCATTGCGAGCTCCTTCATAAACACTCTCTCTCTTTTCAACTACATATACATCTCTTTACATGACATGTTAACTACTGCCATCTAGTGGCCACTTATTTTTTTTTTTAAATATTACAGCTTAATGTTAACAATATATACTTATTATTAATTATAAATATGGAGGGTGGTACATTAATTACAAGAATATTATAGTTAAACATAGAGAACTATTTAATTTTATTACTTAGCATTGTCTGATTAAATATATATGAATCAGATAAACTTATCTGTGCTCCAAAAATTTTTAAATTTTCATTTCTTTAATGTACTATTAGAGTACTAAAGGTGATCACCTCTCAACTTTATTTGATTCTATTTTTTAATTGATTCTGAGCTTGGAAATCGGTTCCTTCCAATTACAGAAGCTGCTGATAGGAGTACATTAGTAAATACTAAAATCTGTATTTCTTGCACAATAGATAAGTAGAACTCGGTAGGAATTAAATTTCCTTGTACATAGATACTTCAATTAGTTCCTTTTACAAAAGGTGATTGAATTTGTGAACTTTAAAAAGTCATAAGCAAAAATAAAAAGCAATTTTTTCCCTTTATGTTTACAGTATTTTCACTTTTTTACCAGTGCAATAGATTTTTGAAGAAATTTTTATTTTTAAACGACAAATTTTCGTTGATACTGTAAAATTTAATTTTCGTCATATATTTAAACAGTGTTAAATCAATAACTTAAAGTTGAAAGTATTATTGCTATTTGTTTCATTAACGATTTTTGAAGGTAAGAAAAATTCACCATAGAAATGTGATGATTAATCGAAACATAAAAATATGCTCCTCAAAATAGATAATACTATTTTTATTTTATACCAAATTTATTGTAACAGTAGCTGAATAGTTAGTACTTTGATCTTCAATTCTCATATCAGACATGGATATTAAATCGATAGTTCTAGTCAAACTAGCTTTGTTGTGCAAGTGATTTTATAGCAGTAAACAAATCGTTTCTATGGAAACAATAAAAGAAATTTTAATTCAATATCCAAGTCTATAAGTTATTTTTCAATTAAAAAGGGAAGAAAAACAGAACCGATTTTGACTGATAGAAGCAGTTTTTGCTTTTCTAGTTATTCATCCCTGTACTGGTTTGATATCATAAATTGTTATTTGTAAAGTTCTATTGCAACAGTTCTTTTTCAAATATATTTTGCAGCATATGTTTCATAGCATTTATTGAATATAATTTTAGCCTCAAACAGAGCAAATGGAAGTTTATATAAGATATTAACTGATATCTCAGATTGTCTCTTAAGTCCTATTGATTAAAGTGAAACTTCGCGATTATTCCGTTTCTGACGTTAGGAAGTAGTTCTTGAAAATACACGGGTTATCGTTTTAGCTATGACTAAGGGCTAAGTTTATAGGCTTAGTCATAGTTAGTTTTAAGGCTATCGTTTAATCTATGACTTTTACTTCACCTTTAATAATTATTAGGGATTTTCAAACATAAGAAAAAATTACCTTCCGATAGCAGAAGTCAAATTAATCTATAAAAACTGATTGCCATTAAAATGCTGTCCAGGCTTTTACACTGTTCGATTTGCGATTGGAAACTCTGCGGTCAACACTTCGGTCTTGATTTTAGTGTGGTACAATACACACTGTTTTACTTGTTATGGCAGTAGCGTAGAATATGTTTGGCTTTAGTTTTCAAACACTCTTTAGTTAATCTAGAAATGCTATTGCCCCATCACCTGAAAAGTACGATTTATTTCCCGAGTGACGTGGATCGAAACTCTCCACACCGACTTCAGTTGGTTGGAATTTAAAATTCTATTTAACAGTTTACAATATACTTTTGTACTTCGTCGACAACTTTTCCTCATTTTTGTGAATTTTATAGAACTATTAGAGATGTTCCATTTTATTTCCTTTGATGCTTGAAAAAATATACAACTATATATGATTTGTAAATAATAACGTTTATACTGTGCTAAAAATTAAAAATATACAATTAAAAGCCTTAATTATAAGGAAAATAGCGATGTGCTTAATTTTGTAATCGCTATATATATGTAAATACTATATGTGGGATGAAATATACTTTTTACGGAGAGAAGAATATGTCTCGACTAAAACTAATGTGGGAGGTAGTTTTGTGTCCATAGCATATGTTGCCTTATGACTGGACTTTTCATTGTTAGTGGGTCGTATTTACGTGTAACAAAAAGGGAAAAACTGAATATTCCCACAAACACACATGCAGAAGTGAAACATCCATCTCTCTCTCTGTATTCAACTTTTGCTATGTTCGAATTTAAGACCTTTCGCTCTAAAGAGCAGTGTCGTACCACTACGCTACGGTGTGTCCTTTGCTATCATAATGGAAATTTTCAGGAATATAAATATTGATTTCTTGAAGAAATATTCATTTCTCCATTGTATGTGTACTGTCGTGGCTTATCGAGGAATTATATTTTACAGAAATCAAACATCGACGATAAATAAGTATTGCTAAACAATTTTTAATTTTAAGATTGTTTTAAAACAAATTTAAATCTTTTTCATTTACTCATTGCAAATATTATAAATATATTAAGCACTATAAATTTCCCCTACAAAAATTCATAAATATAAATTTTCATTATTTCGATTGATTCCGTGTGATTTAAAACTAATAAATCTAGCTAGTTCACATTAGATGCTATTTTATCATCAAGTCATAATAAAATCAACAAAAAGATTTCTAAATCAAATAAATTATTTATCCAGAAAGAGACAATATATTGAATTAATAAAATAGCATTTTAAATTCATGTGATAGACTGAAATTATTGATAAGTTTTATGAAATAAATTTTTTGAAAAAATAATGCATAACAGGATGGAATTTATTAATTTCATTGTATTTGATAAAATGCACTTTATGCTAAACTAATTGTTCAAATCGAAAACGCATGCCGAACTTTCTTGGGAAAAGTTGTTTAATTACTGTTTACTTCGCTTTGTTCGAACGTCTGTTTTACACCACGTGTAAGGTTTCGCGTATAGATCAACTAAAAGTAAATCGAATGACGCTTGAAAATTCCTCTTTGTTATGAAATTGTTAATGAAATCATCTATGTTCCAACATCTGAAATAGTTGACTTTAAGCTTGGTTTTAAATCTGTAGAATGTCAGACATTACAACACATTTTACTTACATGCCCCTGCCAATAAAGTACAGTAAATAGTTCTATAACATTAACGTAGATGAAATGTTAACGAAAGCTACCTTACTGTCCTTCTCGAAATAGTCACCTCCCATAATTATACACCACTGAGATCTCTTAAAGGAAACTTCGCAAGAATTTTTCTTTGGGGATGGAGTTCAAAATGTTGTGACAGGATTAGTGTTAAATATCTTTCCTTTTTACAAAGCAATATATACATAGTTTGGGTCCTGGGAATTGGAGAACTGAGATCTGGCGATGTTCCGTTCCTTATCTTGTCAGCAACTATTTGACGGTATTAACTGTGTGAGGGCGAGAAATGTGAACAAAAAACATGAACCTTGTTGTGCGTACTTGTGTCGATATTTGAATGTATCTTACAGCATCCGTCGTCGTTCTCTCTGGTAGAAATTCATTTTAGATAATGTCCCGTCTATCAAAATAATGCGATAAGCATCGTTTTGGTGCATGATTTTTCTGACCTGACCTTTTACCCGCGAGTTGATGCAAGAGAAATCCATTCCGTAGTTTGTCGTTTCAAGGTCATACCCGAGACACCAGGACACATTCTCAATGACAGTAAATTTCAAGAAATTTGGAATTGCATACGACGTTTTGACAAAATTCCGTAAGCATGCGTGCTTCTAATCGCTAGTCAGGTAATGTGGCACAAGACAGCAACACGTTTTATGCATCCCTAATTTCAGGGCAATAATTTGCGTCACATGTGCAGCTATCATGCGCACAATTAGTCAAAGATCTTTCGTGATTGATTTCTTGACTTTATCAATGTTTTCGTCAGTGACGGAGGTCACCGGTCTTATCGCGAACCCTTTCTTCATGGACAGTGCTTGATCTTCATAAACGCGTACCGTGTGGCCTTCGGTGTCTTCCCAAGCCTAAAACAGAACTTGAAATTGATATTTTGTGCGTTCATTTTCCTGTTCTCCGTTAACCAACGCATTGAACAAGCACTATGTAAAACAAGTTTTTCACGGAAAACAAACGACGCTTAGCTAAACAACGATGGCGGTAGATCCTCAACACCAACCGCTACACATGGGCAGCTTCTCCAGTTTTGCCAGATCGGCTGTTTTGACTTCATTCGTTGAGCTTTATTATCGCATTTTACATGACCTAAGTCTCCTTTTATATTCAGGTAATCAAGATATCATTTCTTAGGAAATAAAATAATTTCCCTGTTTTTACTTATAACTTAATTTTATCTGTGTAAAATAAGGGTATACTATGGCTTGCCATTTGTGAGCCCTTTTAACGTGGTTTAATTTATATTCCATTGAAATTTTGCCAGGGTATGTTTTTTCTGTTATGTAGATTATGTTAACTGCCTTTTTTATAATGATAATAGTTGTACTTGGGTTAATTAAATTCTTAGTTTAACTAATAAAGAACTTATTTCAATTTTTACCGTAGTGGACTTTCCTTCTTTAACTGTCGGGAAAAAATATTTTTGCTAATACAACGAAACTTGCTGCGGCTCAGAAGTAAAAAGCCCCCTGTTGAACCATAAGTTTCAAACCCCGAAGGATTGAGAGGAAATTCGTTTTAATGTAATATTTTCTAATTATCATTCCTTGTTTTATTTAGATAATTCTTATATTCAGTTATATTTATAGAAAATTCATGTAATATTTTGGAATACCGAATGTTAGGTAATTGTATATTGAGATACTCTCAGTCTGCGGAGAAAAGTGTTTGAGTTAAGATTAATGTCATTCTGTCTCTATAAACTCTACACGAGTGATAACATTATATATGTGACAAATATGGTGGCGGCGCCAGAAACTATAGGATCAGTAGAATGGAAAAACTGAGACCAAGCCTGCTACAACAACGAATCCCTCCTGAATTTGGTCTACTATCACATCCAAGAACGAACAAGAGTTTTTTGCTCATGCCAACCCTCCTGTTGTGAACTGGGCCATTTCTCGCGTACCAGCCGCAGCTTGTCCTTTTTGGACCTTGCGCTAGAAAACCCAACTAATCTCGCTTACCAGCTACCCTGAAATCCATGAGTATTCTCCGTTGATGACCAATAAGATGTGAACAGGTAGCTAAAAAACTTCCAACAGATCGACATCTGTAACCGGAGGGACAAACAAATGTACATGGCCAATATAAAAGTCTATAGCCGGAACGGTCAGGCTACGATTTGATAACAATGAGGCTTTCATTGATTTGAATTTGTTTAAAGATGCATTTAGCAGCACTTTTTTTTTTTTTTTTTTTTTTTTTTTTTTTTTTTTATCGAAGTGATGATATACGTCTCCAAACAGACTGCTACTTTTACGTTCACAACATATAGGTAAGATATCTGAATCGTTCATCCAGATATATTCGATTTGTGTCAAAAAGCTAATTTTTACCTGCTAGACGATGAAAAAATAGATCATCTTATAAAAGGGATTTTAAAAAATTTTATCAAATCTTTTTCTCTCTCTCTCTCTCTCTCTTGTTCACAAAACTATGAAACTGTCAAAATATTTGTGAAACGCTGCCGTCGTATAAAAAGCTTGCAGAGAAACCGTATTCCTTAACAAAGATTCCAGAGACTACTTTATCACATGATGCAGAAATTAGGGACTTAAGATCGTTCATGCGTACCATTTTCAGAGAAGAACTGTAAAGATCTGAAATGCAAATTCCCAATACCGAAGAATCGGTCACTCTCACTAATATCGCATCTGTGGTTCAGGAAGAAGGTATAACACCAACCACAAGTCAACAAAGACGCGACAACGCTTTTCAACATTATGTTCCGTGTTAGGTGTCCCCCAAGACGTGGAACCCTGGTGAGTGCTGTCCCACAATGCTAAACGGACGTGTGGCGAAAGTCTGATAATGTACCCATTCGCACCCACTGCGAACGTCCAAAACAAGTCTTGGGATACCATAGGGAAAGACGACAAATATTTACAAACTGAAGAGCCAATAGAACCTACGACAGAACATGTATACTACAAGGTATGGAGATTTTTCCCGCTTAATGTCGACACTGATTCTTTACACAAATTTGACAAAATTATGTTCATTGATCAATTTTAGCAATTGGTATTATCCTGGCCGTCCTATAAGCTATCAACAGTTATAGTCACCTACACGACCCGTTAGCCTACCACCCCGACGGCTCAATGAGGAAAACTAATTCCAGCAACTTGTTCAGGGTATGAGGCTGCAGGTGAAGAAAATCTTTCTAAGTGCACTACATCCAAGTTAAAAAGGAGCACCACCTATATTGCAGTTAACGAACAATATGTGAAAATCCTCATTGATTCAGGCGCTGACTATTTGGTCATATCTGAAAAATTACGCAGAAAACTGAATGCCCCTATGTTTGTGAGAAAGGAACCTATACTTTAAAGTACATGTAAAAACTTATAGTTGATTCAGGACGTTGTGTATTAAAAATCAATTTGAATGGCTCGTTGAACCCATTTGAATTTCTCTTGTTTGCTCAGTGTAGTCATCAAATGATATTTGGATGGGACATTTTCCGAGCCACTAATGTCGTCATAGATTGCGAAAATGATTTAAATTCATTTTACCGAAATTCTTCCAGAAAACCTGAAGTCAAATCCTTCAAATTGTCCCTAGATTTCCACAACAGATAATGCTATCGAAACAAAGTCAACAAAGCAAATATGTAATTTGAATCCAATTTTACGAGAAGCAGATAAAGCTATGATTACTGGCAACAAACTTCTCATGTTAGAAAGAGACTTATCTCTACCAACTTCGATAGTCGAGAACGGCTGTTGTAAACTATGAATAACGAATTTTTTCCAACAATCACAGATAATCTTTTTGAACAAGATTACCAAGAAAGCTTCGTCAGTTGCCACACATCGATGATTGTCTAGCAGGAGCAAAAATGTTCTCAATGATAGATCAGGCAACTGGTAAATAGAGGTTATTGCAGAAGACAAAAATATCGTAATGCGTTCGTAATATCAGACGGCCTTCATGAATTTAAGGGAATCTCATATGGGACATTCAAAACAATAATTACATTTCAGAGGTTGGTGGACTTAGTATTACTGAGTCTTAAGTGGAATATTTGTCTATGCTATCTCGATGACATTATTCATGCATCAAATGTTTTAAAACAACTATGCCTAAGGAAAGTTCAGAAATACACCCAAGCAGGATTAACACTTAATTTTAACAAATGTACTTTTCATAAAAAAAAGGACTGGCAATATTGAGACATTTAGTCGACCAAATATCCTGATCCGGAAAAGATAGCTGCTGCAAAAGATTTTCTTGATTTAGAAAATAGCTCCGATGTCAAAAGTTTCTTGGACTTGAAAATCTCATATTACCAGAGATTTATTAGAAACTTCGCAAATACAATTAGACCTCTTTAGGAATCATTGAACAAAAATGCAATATTTTTCTGGTGCTTAACTCAAAAGGAATCTTTTTTGCCTTCAAAAAGACTACTGACCAGCCGACCTGTCTTGAGATATTTTTATCCTGATGCCGAAACGCTACTGCAATCAGATGCCATCAACTATGGCATTGGATCAATACTAGTATAATGTCATGATTGCATGGACTGGTCCATAGATTATGTGCCCAAATCTCTGGCAACAGCAGAAAAGGGCTATTGCACGACAAAAACTAGTGTTTTGCTATCATCTTGGGGATTAACAAATTCAGATCTTATTCGTTTGAAAAATCCTTCACCTTAATAACAGATCATCAATCTTTGTGCTGACTAACCAATATTAAGGATCCATCTTGGAGGCTTGTACGGTGTCTCTGAGGCTGCAGGAAGATGACGTCAACCTCGTTCACAGGAATGGTCACAAACATTCCAATGTCGATTGTTTGATAAGAAAGCCTCTTTTCGATGCCGTATCCAAGAAATGTAATGACACCCCATTCTTGCAGTTTTTACAGATTATAAAAAAGAAAAGCTAAAAGCTTGTCATTTGAAATCCATACTCAAATGATGCATTTCAAAATTAACAACCTAGAAATGGTGTGCTATACAACACACAAAAAGGGATCCACTAGGACAGCCATAACTCTTGGTGATATTATGACATCTCCACCCAGGCTCTTCAGGAGTCTCCATGACTTTCAAACCATAGGCTATCTCGGATTCACCAAGAGCTACGATTGAATGTAGAGAAAATAAAACTGGTCAGAATTATATCGAAATACACACCGATATGCTTAACTACAGAAAATGTCAAAGATGAAAATCTCTTAACTCCAATTCCATCCGAACAACTTCATTCTATAAGTTCCCGCTGAAGAATTATTTATAATAATTGGAATAGATCTTTTTAGACGCTTTACAATTATTCGAAACGGTAACAAGTGAATTATTGTTTGCACCGATTATTTGATAAGATTCTCAGGGACAAAAGCATTGCCAACAGCTGAAACCAAAGAAATCTATAAATTTTTGGTCGAAGAAATACTGAAGCATGGTGCTTCCAGGGAGATAAGTGATTGAAGTCACTGATTCTTATTCAAAATTGTAAAGTTTAACCAATAAAGAGTTAAATTTCTACCATAATAGATTTTTCTTCCTTAACTGACGTAATTGTTTTCTAGTGTAGTTAAACTCGTTGCTTCTACACCTCCTCTAATAATTAACAATACTAATATACCCTTATCTATTCAAGTTTTCGAATCTTCTAATTCAGTGATCGAATCAAATTTTTTCGTCTTAAGTATGTGAAATTGCGGAAATTATGAAATCAAAACTTCCATTGGGTTAACGAACACATTTATTTACAAACATAAATTAACGACACATTACAAACAAGGTTTACAAAAACTAAAACATCTGAAAATTAAGTTTTGGAGGCGCACACTTGCTGGTTGCACTCTCTCTTATACCACTTGAGTTCTGATTCCGTTTCCACTTGAATTCTCTCAATTTTGTGAGGCGGAAACATTGCCAGTGAATTCGCAACACACCCCACTTGTACTCTGTTAAGAGTACACCAACTGATAGTAACAACAAACAATATTATAACACAAAAATTTTTGAATCACATACATAATTATGAGCATACAAATATACACAAATACACAAGACACTATTTAATAAAGAAAATACAGATCAATTTATTTCAAGTGGGTAAATTAACTGGATTAGTCGTTTGTAGCGACCTTTAGTTGTTCGGACAAGGCAAGAACGTACATGTCCATCACGCCCCACAAACACCTCTTCGATGATGCCAAGAGGCCACAATAATTTGGATTTAGGGATACCTTCAATCAAAACGACGTCTCCTATTTTTAGATTATTTTCTGGTACCGGATGTATAAATTTATGCGCATTTTTCAACTGCGTTAAGTAATTTTGCTTCCATTTAACCCAGAGCCGACGTACGAGGTTAGTTTGATATAACCTTCGACGAGTCAAACCTTCCTTCGTGGAAGGTGGATTGGCAAATATCTCAATAAAATGACCTGGATACTTAACATTTTCAACACCAGGAAACAAAAAATGGGCCGGGGTAAGAGGCTGCGGTTCCTCCAAATCATTACTTACATAAGTAAGTGGTCTATGATTTAATACTAGTTCAATTTCAGCTAGGACAGTCTACATTTCCTCAAAATTAAGACATGCCTTACCCAATATTTTCTTCAAAGGCTCCTTGACACTCCTCATGAGCCGCTCATAAAACCCACCCTACCATGGGGCACGAGGAGCAATAAATTGCCAGGTGATGTTATGTACTGCAACAAAGTTTTTTTAAATCCGGATCATTCAGAATTTGAGAAAAGTCTCTCAAAATGTTATCTACAGTTCTAAAACTCTTAGCATTGTCTGAAATGATGACCCTACAATTTCCCTTTCTTGCCAAAAACCGTCTTCAAGACAAAATTAAGCTTTTAACAGACATGTCAGTTATCAATTCTATGTGCAAGGCTCTTGTGACCCCACATGTGAATAAAGCTATATAGGATTTTTGTTGAATGTTCCCCGAACGAATAAAAATGGACCAGTGAAATCAATTCCTGACACTGTAAATGGGGGACTTTCAAATACTCTAGTTTTAGGCAATTGAGCAGTTATTTACTTAGCAGGCCTTACCGAATATCTATTACATATCAAACATGATTTCAAAATACCTTTCACCACTTGTCTACCCTTTGGAATCCAATATTTGTTTCTAATTTGAGCAAGAGTTGCTGACACCCCACAATGACAAATTTTGTTATGTTCTCTGAAAATTAACAATTTAGTAAATCTGGAATGTCTGGGTAAAATAATTGGATGAATTTCATCGTTTGATAAACTACTTTCTTCGAATCTACCTCTCACACGAAAAACATGGTTTTCATCACAAAATGGGGATAATTTAAAAAGAGGAGATTCCTTTGGAATCTGTTTACCCTCTTCAAGACATTCTAATTCAGAAGAGTAGACAAGCCTTTGTTCATATTTAATCCATTCTAATTCTGCATGAATAAGTTCAATTGCAGTATAAGGTCCCATTTTAACCTGCTGCTTCTTCAGTTTACTCACAAATCTTTTGACCAATACAGTAATTTTCAAAACCTTTGTAAGGCTACTATACTTATTTAAATCAAAAATGAATTGAGCATCCTTAATAATACATTCGTTTTGTCCTATATTTCCACATTCCTTTCGTAATTCTAAATCCCCAGAGGAATTTTCAATTTAACGTTTGCAAGGCCAAAATTCACGGGGTTGACTCAACCAAAGTGGTCCTTTCATCTATGTTAGTGGTCCCTTATAAGACATTTTTCGCTAAATCACCGCCAGAAATGCCTCTAGAAAGGATGTCTCCTGGGTTTTCCTTTCCGGGGCAGTAAGCCCAGTTATTACGCTCTGTTAAATGTTGGATTTCTTCCACTCTGTTTTTAACAAAAGTTTTAAACTTAGTAGAATTACTTTGAATCCAACATAAAGTTATAGTAGAGTCAGTCCAGAAAAAAGAAGAAATATTATACTTATTGAAGCATTTACCTACTTGATGAATCATGAAGACAAAAGAGCTTCCATTAACTCAAGTCTAGGCAATGTAAGGCCCTTTAATGGAGCTACACGACTCTTGCAACAGATAAAACTAACAAAAATATTACCATCAGTTGATATGGCTCTAAGATACAGCACAGCTCCATAATCTAACATAGATGAATCTGAAAAAGAATGAATTTCAAATGATATAAATTTACAATTCAAATTTGAAACATAGTATTTAGGAATTTGAAGTGAGTCTAAGGTCTTCAGTTCATTGCACCACATCTGCCGTTTGTAATACAGTGATTTTGGAAGTGTATCATCCCAGTCTAGATTATTGCTCCAAATTTCTTGCAATAGGCACTTTAACTTTATGACGAAAGGTCCCAAGAATCCTATGGGATCATATACACCACCCACAACTTGAACAGCACGCTTTGTCGCCGTTATTTCTTCAATAAATTTCACTATAGCTGTAACGTCAAAATATATTGTATCTTTATCTGTGTCCCAAGATACAATATATTTTGACGTCCCAATACCTTTGACGGAGTATCAAAATCAGTCAGTAAGTTGTTGTTCTCTCCACTACTTTCAACATTTGTCTTTTTCCAACATTCTCGAAGTTCTTTGGAATTAGTTTTCCATTTACGCAAAGTCATGTTAGCCTCTTTCAGAATTTCTATACTTTCCGTTGTTATCTTTAACGCCGCATCAACTTCTTCACCACTCAGCAAATCATCCACATAAAAAGAGTCCGACAATAATTTGCAGGTTTCTGGGAATTCCACACTTTTCTTTTCGAAATGGTGGTTCAGAGTTGCAGCCAACAAATATGGGCTGGGCTTGAGTCCGAACAACACTCGAGTGAAATTCAACTCTTCAACTGACTCACTATTTATATCATCTGTCCACAAAAATCGTGTAAAGCTTCTATTAGTTGGATCAATGCTAATTTGTAAGTAGACTTGACGAATGTCTGCAGTAAAGGCTATGGGATTTTGTCGAAATTTGATGAGGAGTTCAAACAGATTGGGGTACAAATTTAATTCCTTATATAGGCTGTCATTAATAGATAACTCATTTTCTACATGGGATGATCCGTCAAATACAATTCGAAGAAGAGTAGTTGATTTATCTTC
>JAPDSC010097882.1:66625-118701 GCA_026290005.1 Latrodectus geometricus | reverse complement strand
GGTCTATTAGATCAACTTAATCATTTCAATTTAACTCAGATTGACCATTGGTTTCGTAATAGTATCTTTCTTAAGTGCATTAAGTTTCGATAGACATTCCTTACATAAATTTAAATACAATATCACATTGTTATTATGTAATATTTTTGTATTTAGTTCTGAAATCTTTAAACATACATGTTCTTCCTTTGTGTTCTATTCGGGTGGGACTTTGAAATAATAAACGTCATCATTAATACGGTATTTATATATATATTTTTATCTTAGTTTTGATGATATTATTTCTTTTCCTAATTTATAAAAAGTCAAAACGTTGTAATGTTTGTAACCCAAAGATCTGGTGCACTTAATTTGATTATAAATTACTTAAGAAATTATTTTGGAATATTTTTTTTTCCTACGAAAAAAAAAAAAAAAATAGAAACGATTGTCTCCGTCTTTACTCGCAATTAATATATTTTTAACTATAAAAAAATGATCACAATTCGCTGCATTTTCTATTCAATATGAATTAAAATATCGATTTGATATCGAATATGATTAGTTGAAATTTATGAAAAAGTTTGCTCACATACCATTACATTTTGCAGAAAACTTACAAAGATTAATGTTATAGAGCGCAAATACATCCATGTCCATTAATTAAGAATAACCCAGAAGCACACGGAAATAGATCGCGAAAGGAAACTTGTAAAAATATTACAAACGTGATAAAAGCATTATATGCAAATTACATTAAGGCATCTGATGAAGCCGAGTGTTCACCACAATGACGGGAGCGTAAGAGAGGGGGATATAAGAGCCAATGGCAAAGAAGGAAACGTGATCCGTACGGCACTCAGTGCCACGACTACATAGGTATGAATGATGTTTTACGTAGTAAAATTATCATCCACCTACAATGCGGGAGTAAGCAGATGGCAGCAAACGAGGAACTCGGAATCCTCCAAAGTGTCATCTCTAGGCTCTGTTAATGATTAAAAGATGATGGAAAAGTCAGTAGATGTTACAATGCAGGTTGTCCTCGAATGACGACCGATATTTGACAATAACTGCGAAAAGAAGGTGACGGAGCACAGCAACAGACCTGTCGCATCAGCTATCATCAACCACCATTTTAAGTCAAACCGTGTACAAATGTTGAAGACTATATTCTTTATGCTTGTAGGCTTGTCAAATATGCTCCGCTCACGGCAACTTACTATCGCCAGCGATTAGCCTGGAGTAGAAAACATGAAATGAGGACACCGTCACTCTGAGTTTGTGTTATGTATTCTGACAAATGTAGGTTTAGCTTGCAGTCTGATTCACATCGGACGTTTATATGAAGAGCACTAGGTACCCAGTACCACCAAGACAACATCTTTGAACTCCAACGTTACGTTGGTGCGGTCGTTTGGGTAGGTATTAGGCTATGCTCCAGAACAAATTTGCATGTTCAAATCAGAACCATGACTGGCTAAATTAATTGGGATATCATTCTGAAGCAACATCCATTTGCTTAGGGTTGCCATTTTTTTAGGCGATAAATTTGTGTATATGGATGAGAACAACTGTCCTCAGCGTTCGAGCGTCATCAACGACTGCTTCCAATCGCTGGACATCATCTGTATGGAATGGCCAACATTGTCACTGGATTTGTATCTAATAGAGCATATGTGGTAGATGCTTGTCCGACGAATCATAGCTCGTCAAACATTCTTACATCTGCATTGAATCTTCGGAGAGTATTGTTTGCTGAGTGGAATTCTCTCGCCCAAGTGCAGCTTGATATTTTTATCCGTAATTTAGAAACTTTTATCCGACATTCTAAAATAGATAAAAATATAAAGATGTAAAAAAACAAAATCTCTTCTTCTGAAGCTTCAATTCAAACTTAAAAACAAATGTACATTAGCAGTTTCTCAAAACAATGCTGGCGTCACGAAACTAAGTTTTAGGTGTAGATTAGCTGAAAAACAAATCTAATGATCTTCTTAAATTACTCTTTTTTCTTTTTAAATATTGAAATATAGACTTTTTTAAAATTCCCGTTTCAATGCATTTTCATTTTTATTTGAACTGTGTCAGGCGTATTTGAAAAGAGGAACACACTTTCCTTAAAGAAGGGAAAACAGTACTTTTTCAAAAATTCCAAGAAAATAGTATATATTCTTATTTTTTTTTTAAAAAGTATTTACATTTCAATGTCCTCCAAGTAAAATTATACTTCTGGCGGTTTCAGGTCAAACATTGGGGATCTTCACCTTGGTTCCTGGTTCTATATGAGGGCTTCCACCCATCTCTATCCACCTAACTGATAGAGCCGATCTCTGCTCCAGGTATAAGGAAATGTGCAGTGCTCACACATATTATGTGAATGTAGAAAGTTCCATTGTCATTGATATTTTCTTCTCTATTCTCAGTGGTAACTCAGAACATTTTAAAAAGCGGAAATTACTAAACGCTTTATTCTTGATGCATGAAGAGTTTCGAGTAGAATATTGCAACACTGAAATTAATTACATCGCAATATAAACTACTTTAAAAGGAGTTGTTGCACTATCATATTATCTTATATTAAGCCCACAGTTAAAGGGAATAACCGTGTGGGATTCTTCGTAATTTAGAAGCAGGAACCAAGCAGAATACCTTTGAGAGATGTAGGTGAGGATTAATATCGGACATATACAGGGTGATAATTTTTTTTTTAAGTGACAGTGTTTGGAGTGCCCTGTAGCGCGATCTAATGCCGAAATGGTACCAAACTTGGTATTTAAACTAATCAAAACATTGGAAAAAGGATTCCCTAAAAAAAATTTAGTTCCAAAAAATCACCGCTAGGGCATTTGTGGCGCTTTACAATGCCTAAAATGTGAGAAAAGAAAAATACTAAGACAACCATACAGTTAAATTATTAATGTTTATTTACTACTTTAACTTCCCCGGTGAGGAATTAGACTATATTCAATGTGAGCACCGTTCTCAGAAATAACAATAATAATATGTAATTTTTTTCCGTTTCAAAATTTCTGAAGAGCTGCGGATGCATTACATTGATTCATATAAAAAAGCTTCACCAGTAGCGCACATTCCGTTAATGTGAGAGGCATGGTCACTGGTCCACAGCTCGTTTACTTCAGCTAAGATTAATTGTTGGAGCTGTCTACTACTTTATTTTACAGATCCTATTACTAATGGTGTCATCAAACAACATTTGCATTTTTCTGTGATAACCCTCTTTTATACTAATTTTCGTTATTGTAAATTATAACAGCGTCACAAAGTGCTCTAGTGGTGATTTTTGGAACAAAAATTTTTTCACGGAATCTTTTTTCCCGTGTCGTGATTAGACCAAGTTTGGTCCTATTAGATCGCGCTACAGGGTGCTCCAAACACTGTCATTTTAAAAAAGATCTCTTTGTATATAATTCTACCCTCAAAGGTATCATTTACATTTAGAGGATATTGCAAACACAAGCTGTTTAACATGTACCAGCCACCTTTATAGAACACGATAAATCTTCAGCTAAGACAAGATTCGAATTCAATATCTTCTGATAAATTTTATAAGGAGTTCAATATTTTTAATTAATTACACATACTGTAATCGACATTTCGAAAGAATTCTTTTAAATTAGCCAGAATCGACATCCTATTATGAGTTTGATTTCATTTCGTTTCACCATTCTTATTTTAACCCTAGACGAAATTTCGGCGGAGAAACAGGATACAGATTTTATTTAATTACTTTTCCAGATCATTAAGTACTTAATAGAAAATTGAAAAGTAGTCTCTGATGTTTTAAACAAAAGTTAAAAGTCTCTTTATACTTAAAAAAAGGCATTATGTTCTCAACTATCCCTCGTACATTATCTTATGGTTTAGGCTTTTAGATCGAACACAAAAACAAAGTATGCCCAAATCCAACGGTTTTTTTTTTTTTTTTTTTTTTTTTTTTTTTTTTTTTTTTTTTTTAAATAAATATATAAATTATATTGCATGTTGAAGTTTATTTGTCATGTGTAATTTTCCAGTAAAAATTTCCGGCCTTTTGAATATTTAGTTTTGTTATTTATGAAAACGTATTTTTACTCAAGAATATCTTGCAATATTTTCGGTTTGTGGCTCTTTTCAAACACAAGGTGTAATTGTTGTATGATGCCCCCGTAGTCAGCAGCGCTAGACCAGGTCCATGAGTGTGCACACACTTAAAGTCCAGCACCATAAGTGGGTTTTCGGTCAAATTCTTCCTAGAGAGACCAAGGCACTCAAGAATATGTTCTGAAGTAGCCTGTTCAATTGAAATCTTGGAGCAAATGTCAAATTTCTTCGAACTTTCGAAAAATTCTAAGGTGGCCACTTCTGAGGTCTAATTCTACTGAGAGTTATTGCTTAAAAAATTCGAGATCATAGTAAACACCAGCATCCCTGGTGGGAGTCAGATTCACTGATAATCTAAAATCTACAGATACTACTATTTAACTACTAGTTCAGTGTAGTATTTTCGGACTTACTAATTTTCCATTTATATTGTCACTCTCCAAAATCTAACACCCCTTCTCATAATTAACAGAAAAATTAATATTGTGAATGTTAGAATTATCGATGACGCTATTAATTAGCTGTTAAATATAGTGCTGCGACATGGTAGTGCTATAGATAATTAGTAGAAAAAATATTTAGGTGGGCCATTAAAAATTAAATAAGAAATATACTTTGCTATTCATCAAGTTTTGCTTCAAACATTTTTCAAGTAAAAACTACTTTTATAGAAAAAATGATTTTTATAGTAAAAATTTTAAAATTAAATTCTTAACTTCTTCCAATTTTATCTGTAACACTGCTATACACCCAAATTATAACATCAAGAAAGACAAGAGATATCACAACAAAATTTATTTTGTAGATAACATTACATCTCATTTTTTGTCACAGTTGAATATTTACTTAAATATGAGAGTGAAAGTTGGGAGAACAGAATATTGTAACTCAATTTTTAATACATGTAAACGAATAGAAATTAATCATACTACATATCATTTTTATATTAATATTGTCATATATTTATAAATATTTTTAATGAATTTAATATAAAATGAATTTTTTTTATACAACAATAACAAGTGACATTTTTTAATAAATTATTTCCTTAATATATATGGTCTTCATTAGCTGGTACTCCTCTTGTTCGAAAAGCTTGGAATTTAACAAGTTTGAGTTTTTTACTTTGTGTTGGAGGGTTTCGCCACTCTAACTGAAAGGGATATTTTTTATATGTATTTTCCAGGATATTTTAAATCTCATTAAGAACCATCTAAGAAAAAATGAGTTTTGATATTATGTCGGAAAAATCCTGATCATGCTTACTTTCATTGTGCTGAAAGATTCTTGCTTTCAGATAAATTGCTTTTTTTCCAAATCCGATTTTCTTTCATATGTATCTTGGAAAAATGGCGTCAAAAGAAAAATTTCATTAAAATTGCAAACTCTATAGAACTTCAATGTAATTGTTTACATTATTAAAATAATATAAATTGTCCAAAATATCAAAATTAATTTGAAGGTAAGTTTTAAAGACACATTTGGACTGCTAATCATGTATATATATATATCTTGGGGGCAATCACCTTTACCTTTACAGATATGCATGCCGAAGGTAGAAGTGCACAACAAATTCCAGTAATTGACAGTCGAAAAGTATCTTTAAATTTACCTTTAAAACAATTTTGATTTTTTGGACAATTTACATTTTTTTAATAATTGTAAAACAATTTTTGTAGTTAACAATTTTTAATAATTATATATGCAAGAAGACATCTTAATACCAATTACTATATTTGAAAAAACCTTCCCCCAGAGAAAATTAATCTAAGGGAAAGACGTAAGAGGAGATAATTTAAGAGGGAAAATGCCTTAGAACAGTTTTAGGCTTTCTACTTTGACATATCAAAATTGATTCCAGAGTGCGCATCTTTTTCACGCAATACTAAAGTAGCTAAATAACATTGGATCCTGGTGTTCATTGTTTCGTTCCCCAATGTGGTTTTCATCTGAATTAAATATCGAACCCATTACCATTCGTTCAGTTCAGACATTAGATCAACGCCTTTCTGGAAGAATTTGTCATATTATACATTTGGTAACATTCGTACCATACTTATAGACTGAGTATCGAAAAATTAAAAATTCAACTTAGTACTTCAGCTAAATTTTATAACAGTAATTAAAAAAAATTCCTTATACTATATGGTGTTAAATATCACGTTTACTTTATGAATTTATATAAAAAAAGTAGAAAACATTTTTATTAATCGTATTTTTAAATATCGATTTTGATTTTAATTTTTTTGAGCTAGTTCTTCGTTCTAGAAGATAAACAATATAATAATCATCCAAGCTGTGGAATTCATCCATACAGCGTATATTATTTTGAATTATCACAAAATTTCTTGATGCGTTTTAAAAGTGTTAATTATTAATTTAATTATTGCATTAATGCAACATTTTTTCTACGAATACAAATTAAAAAATTTGGGACAAATTACTCTGATACAAATTATTAAAAAAGCCTTAAATTTATTAAAATAACGCACAATTTCTTAGGGGTTTTATTGACATTTGGCAAGTTGGATACCTTGGTAGTAACATTTTATTATGCTCGAGATACTGTATATTTCTATTTTGTAGTAGTTATGGCTGATAGAAGAAAACTACAAGGTTAGTGCTTACCATATTGTAAAAATAAGCCTGATTTTGATGATATATTTTTAAAATTTTTATAATTTGTGTTATGTTAATTAAATTTTTATTATT
The DNA here is from genome assembly GCA_026290005.1 of Latrodectus geometricus. Classification (NCBI taxonomy): domain Eukaryota; kingdom Metazoa; phylum Arthropoda; class Arachnida; order Araneae; family Theridiidae; genus Latrodectus; species Latrodectus geometricus. The sequence goes on along the minus strand of JAPDSC010097882.1, from coordinate 111,906 downwards.
TATTCATTAAAGATTTCCCAAGAAATGCAAACTTTTTAAATTACTAAATGTATATTTTCTTAATGGTATGTTGATCTTATCTGCGATTTTAGAATTTTTATCAGTTATTTTATTTATTGCATTTAATTCATGCTCTTAAATATTTTGAGTAGTTGTAGTTTATGTTTTTATCGAATTTAATTTATTTTTAATGATTGAAAAATTAAAAATTTAGAATGCTTTTGTGATTGATCTTAATATGAAATGGATTTAAATTCAATTTAAAGTTTCATTATTTTATAATGTCTGTAAATCATAATCTAATTTTATATATATGTTGCAATATTTAAAATATTATCCTAATTCTATCATGTCAATAGGCTAATTTTTAAGATTAAAGATCAAATTAAAATTCTTTATTAAAAGTACATTTAATTGGGAATGTATATTGTTAAATACAGTATTGTGTGTTTGCTCTTTAAAAAAAACAGTGCACTCTTTAGTTGTTAAATTTCTAAATCATATTAATTTTAAAAATTGTTAGAGATGATTTATCAATATTTTCTCTAGGTGAAATTGAGCGTTGCTTGAAAAAAGTAACAGAAGGGGTTGAAACATTTGAAGATACTTGGCAGAAGGTATATACTTGTTTTTATTTTACTATACTTTACTGTATTTAAGTAGTTTTCTTAGTTTAAGTACATTGATGTATGTTTTGATACACATTATGACATCATTTTTTCTCTTGTCATGTAAAGGGTGTAAATTAAAATATTATGTTTGTTTATAATGTAAATTTTATGTATTTTCTTATAATTTTGAAGATTCTTATATTTGTATATAAATAAATGGAAAATATTTTTATGTAAATGTTTTTATCTTTATTAATAATTATCTTATTATTAAAATTGTGTATTTGGTACATAATTTATAAAAGTAACACTATAAATTCAAATTATGCATTGCCACACATACCTGTTCAAAAGGGTGTAAAAGAAATCTATTATTTTTGCATAAACTCATGACCTTATTTAACATATTCAGGTTTGTTTTGCTTAAATAGTTTAAAAATTTTATGGTTATTCTTCAGCTCCTAGCCAGTGGTACATCTGCTAACATGCCAGTCAACTTAGAACTGATTTGTAATTTTATTGACATTTTTGATGTTGACTGTACTGGTGTGAAGTGCATTATTGAAATCAAAATTTCTGAATGTAATTATCAAAACTAAAATTGCATCGGATTGGCTGTTACAGTGCTTAGACCACAAACACTTTTCACAATATCAGCTTTGTACCTTGCATTTTCACTCTTATTAATGAAAATAAAAAATAATCAAATTTTTTCTTTGTTGAATTAAATTTTTAACACTTTGTAACTCATAACTGAATGGATCAAACAAGAAACAGCAAAAGAATTTTTTTTAATGCAAAATGTTCCTTTTGGAACAAGCATAATTATTTTATAAGAAAAATTGATCACTAAAGCCATTTTTTGAATAAGATAATTCCCTTTCTCTCTCCAAATTAATATATATATAGATGTGTGTTTGTCAAAGGCACCTTTTAAAGATAAGAGTTAACTTTTTATTCATTGAAAGAGAAATTAATTTTAATATTGTTTTGTATGAACTGATTTTTAATAAAAAATATGATGTATAATAAATTATTAAAAATTTTAAACAGAAATGTTTTAAACTGTTGACATTAAAATTGAAATGTTTCTTAAATCTTGAACATCAAATGTTGCTGGCAATTCAAAATTTGATGCAAGATGATTGGTGCAAAAAATTACATTATATGTTAAAAAATTTTTAGGTTAAATAAAAAATGTCTTACTTAGTTACAAGCTGAGCAAAAAATAATAATAATTATTATTATATTTAATTTGAAGTTGAATACCAACCAATTTAAATTCTTTAACTTAACAAATTTAATAAAAGCATATTAGGTTTTAGTTTTTTTGTAAGAATTTATCACAGATTGCAATACATTTAAACAAACTAAATAACATTATTACCATTTTTTTTTAATTATTTGCTTTATTTGATTGCTAGTAATATTTTTCAATTTAATTTAAACTCATTGCAATATATTTATTCTTAATTTTTTTAAGACTAGTTATAAATTAAATAAATTTTCAAGCATATCATTTACTGATTGATATTTCATTGATTTAAATATATATAAATTTAATAAAAACATTTAAAAAAGGTTTTAAAAAGATAATTTTATTAGCATATATTCACGTGAATTATTTTGAAAAGTTTGAATTAAAATAAAATAAATGAATAAATTGCTTCTGAATAAGAGAAAAAGTTTTTTACTTCTATTAAAATAGTTGAAATTGGAAATTTTTAAATATTTATGAATTTTTTTATAACTCTAAAAATGTTAATTTTTATACATTTTTAGTAAGACACTAGTGTTCTTTCTTGTAAATGCATTAATAAATGTCATTAATTAATGCATTTACAATATAACAGAATTTCAGTGAACAAGTTTTAGAAGAAATCAATGAATAAAACTTTTATTGATTTATATGATTTAAAAAAAAGTCAATGAAATTTATCCCTTTAAAATATTTTGTGTTTAAAAATTATTTTTCATAAATGTGCTATATTATTTTGGTAATCATATGGTAAAAATTTATTTTATTTTTGTAATTTTTCTGTGACTTTTTTGTGCTTTTAGATTGTGAGCTTTTTTACATGCTTTTTTGTACTTATAGATTTTATTTTTATTCATAAACTTTCCTAATAATGGTTTTAATTCTATGAAATGCATTCTCTTTGAATTGTTAGTATTTGATAATTTGAGAGTTAATTTCATTTATTTTCTTCAGATATGCTTATTAAAATATCAGTTTTAATTTATTTAAAAACTTTAAAAAAATAATTTTGTGAAAATATTTACCAGAAAATTGAAATTGAAATTTTTAACACAAATATTTTATAATAATTTTGATTTTCTATTATCAATTGTAAGTTTTAAATCTAAGCTTGTTAAAATCTCATTGATACTTTTAATATAGCATACCAGTAAAATGATCTGATTATGTTTCTTATTATTGAATTTTGTGTTGTGATTTTAACAAAAAAATATTTTTAAGGTGTATAGTGCAACAAATGCAAACCAAAAAGAAAAATATGAAGCTGATCTCAAAAAAGAAATTAAGAAACTTCAGGTAAAAATCTAAGCAGCTTTGAATGTGATATCTGAATAAAATTAATCAGTTTAACAATATTTAAAATATATTCTTTCTGCTTTATTTGACATGACTTTGAAAAAAATAAATCTTAATACATCAAAAACATAAATATAACTTATTCATTTTATTAAATAAAGATATTTTACTTCAGTTTCAGTAAATGCTTACTACATTTTATATTCTACATTTTTTTTATTTATAATATTCTGCACATATTGGGACTGAATTATTTTGTGCAGCTTATGAATTTGTTCATTTTTTCTCATAGATATCTGTTTTTTATATTTTAACTTTATTTTTTAGATTTTCATGTTATGCTTTAAAAAAACCTATTTGTAAATAAAAATTCTTTGAGAATTTTTTTCTATAATATTACTAAAATAATTAGTAGCTTGACAATTCTTAAAAGAATTTATCACTACATTTTAGTGTCTATTCTAGTTAATTAAATATCCCAATTAAAAATTTTTGTTGCTGATATGAGTTCAAAAGTTTTACCCCTTAACATTGTTACTTAAACATATACTAATTAATATAAATTTTTTCAATTTTGTTATTATGAAAATATTTCTAAATTTATTTTTTCTATCAATTTTGTATATCAACTATATTAAGTGTGTAATATTCCAATTACTTATTAAACATTACAATAATTAATGATATAAAATTCATTTTCTAGAGGTTACGAGACCAAATCAAGACTTGGTTAACATCTAGTGATATAAAGGACAAAAGATCTTTACAAGAAGCTAGGAAAGTCATTGAAACTGTAAGTATTAACTTTGATGTCTTTATAAAATTATGTTTATATTATATAATTTAATGCAATTTTACATGGCTTGTTCATTTCTGAAATTTTTGTAATTTTTAGCAAATGGAAAGATTTAAAGTTGTAGAACGTGAAACTAAAACCAAAGCATACTCTAAAGAGGGATTAGGTGCTGCACAGAAATTAGATCCAGCTCAAAAAGAAAGAGATGAAATAACAACTTGGTTAACAGTGAGTGTCATATTTTAACAATTTATTGTCAAAACATTTAGAATTTTAATTCTATTTTGGATAATTTATTTAATTATTTGAATTTGTAAATATTTAAATTTTTATGCTTGTTTTATACATTCCAGCTAATATGCTTATTTGACAAAATTCAAATTATTTGATTTAGTAATCCACACATTAAGTAAAGCAAAACCCTGTGATTTACTTTACTTAATGTGTGGATTACTGGAATGCATAAAGCAAAATTAAGCAAAACCTTAAAAAAAGCAAAACTCTGATTTACTTAATCTTTATTTTTAGGCATGTATTGACTGTTTAAACATCCAAGTGGATAAATTTGAATCTGATATTGATTCCATAAATTTTAGTTTAAAGAAGAAAAAAAATGATAAAGAGGTAAATATATCGATATATTTATTTGATTTTATTATATTATATGTTTATGTTTTAATTTCTAATTTACATAACTAAAAATCGTATTGTTTATCATTTTCAAAATTTCAAATTTTCTTTAATGAAATCTAATAATAAAAAATATTCTAATAAAGTATTGTTCCTTGTAAATATATATGAGCTTTAAAATTACAGTATTTGAATCATATTAATGGATCATTTTTAATGATTTTTTGTCATATTGGTTACATTGTTAATGCATAAATTAAGAGACAAAGTATTTGAATAATAAAAATTTGCAAAGCTGTAAAATTTTTTTTCATCTATGTCTTTGTAAAATTAGACTTTACAATTAAAAGTTTCTTTGAGCAAAAAAGTCTTCATGTTTATTTCTGTAGTATGGCTAATAAATTTAAATTTATTGTTATTTTAAAATCAGTGTCTAATTAAAGCATTAGAGAAAAATATCAATCTATTCATTTTACTTTTTCAATCTTCTTGATTACATTACTCAAACTTAATAAAAGTAAAAACAGCTTTTTTAATATAAACAAGGCTATATAGCCAATTTAAATAACTAAAATTAGTTACCTATAGTAAATTCTCATCATATATTTGCATTAAACAAATGACTATCTAGAAATTGTCATACTTGATATAATGTTTTTATATTTACGCTGTTTTAAATTCTTGATTAAATTGAGATTTTACTTTTAGATAAGCATACTGCTAGACTAGTTGAATTTTTTTAAAGTAATACAAAAATGTATTTAGAATAACAAATTTTATAAGTTAAAGTGAGTTAACACAATTTCATGATGTAAAATTAATCTTTCTATCTTACATTGTTTTCATTATTTGGTGTTTATACCTTAAATAAAAAAAAATTTGTGATCAAGCAAGTTTGATATAAAGTTTTTTTTAAAATTTTATAAATAAATTAATAAATAAATATATTTTGTTACCTTCTGCTATCAGCAATGTTTTCTGGATGCAGCACTAAAATTATTTTGTGCCAATCTAATGTTATTGTTCATCATTATCAGAAGAAAAGATTGGAAAATATTAATTGCTATTAATATATTTTGCTTTGTAGCAAATTTATTTTGTAGTACCATTTAATTGTAAAATTTATAACTTTAAGAGTACTGTTAATACAGTACTGCTTTATTGTAAAATTTATAGCATTTAGAAATAGTTTGGTGTCTAAAATTTTTAGGTAGTCTTCTTCTTCTTGAGCTTGTCAGATATGTGGCACCTCTGCATTGTTACATTTTGTACCATGCTCCAAGCCCAATTTTTTCCTAGTTCGATTGTCTTGGGTCACCTACTTTGTTTATAAAGTCTGATAGGCCCTCAATGGAGTTTAGGTGTAACTCTTTAGGATATGGATTACCTAGAGTAGTGAATCTTGTAAGGGCAAGAGCATCACACTCATATAGAATATGATGAGCTGATTCTACCCCTGTGTGGCATTTCCTACAAATTGGTTCTTGTTTAAAAAGTCCCATTGTATGAAGGTGTTTCCTGAAATGATAGTGCCCAGTAATGAAGCCTACAATTGCTTGAGTCTTCAATCTTGGGATTCTAAGACTTTCAGATGCAATTTTCTCAGATGAGTTGAAAATCATACTTTTTGCATGTTTCTGTCCAGGAGAGTCACGCCAAACTTTGTTCATCTCCTGTTTTTCCCATTTTTGAATGGTCTTCCATGTAGTCTTCATGTTGATCCCACAAAAGGGTTCCATTCCTATTAGATTGAAAGAGGATCCCTGTTTTGCAAGTTCATCAGCTCTTTCATTACCTTCTATTCCTATATGCCCTGGCACCCAAATAAGAATAATTTAGGTAGTTATAAATTTCAAACTTTTTTGGAGGATTCTTAAAATCATCTGAAATTTAGCAGAAGTTGACTATTTAGGCTCTCTGAAAGTATTTATAACTTTCAATATGTTCTACATGTGTTAAATGTTTTAATTTTTTTTTATTTATTAAATAATATAAAAATGTAAGCTCATTAAATTAGTGTTACTCCTTATGTTTGTTCTATTTATTAAATTAGTTTTAAATATTGGAGTATATTTGTCATTTTGTTTTGGCATCCTCAATCTATTAAGCAGAACTATTTATGATATATTTTTTGTTTAATATATATATGTGTGTGTGTGTGTGCGTGTGCGTGTGTGTGTGTGTGTCAAATCAATTGCAGAATTTTCATCAATGAGCTATTTCGAAATTATAAATTATGTTGTAAACAAGCAAAAGGATGAACTGCTTTTTATGTAAAAAAGAATGTAAAAATATAAGATTGTGAAGGAATATTATTTATTTCTATACTGTATATACATAATAAGTAGCATTTAATTAAAATAGCTAATATTACACAACCATTTTGTTAAAATATCAAAACAAATTACGAATCTTAAAAGTCAAACAACATTATAATTATGTGTAACTAAACTGACAGTCTGATTTGTTATAGTTTATTTAAATTTTCATATCAGCATGTTCTATGAAAAACATTAGAATTGTGTTATATAAATCTTTTGCCTTTTACTCTTTTTTTGTCATTATGACTGGATATGACATTATATCTTTAAAAAATAATAATTTTGCTTGTTGAATTCAAGATTTTTGCATTTATTTTGAAGTGTACTGGTACATAATGGAAGGTAAATGTTTCCAAAATAAACGAATCAGTTTAATAATTATTTTTTTAATTATATTAAATCAGAAAAACAATTCATTGTTTTGAATCTTGATTAACTTCCGAGAATTGAAGAAACTATTTGTTTACATAATCAGCAATAATGAGAGTCATTATTTAAATTTTTTCTCATAAAAGACAAATCTAATTTCATAAAAATGAAATCCTAACAGCTGGGGGGAAATAATAAATTCAACAGTTTATTTGAAGACTAAAGCAGCTTTCAAATTGAACAATTAAGACATAGATGTGATGTAAATAACAATTTAATCACCATCAAAAATTGAAATGCTTAGTAAATAGAGTAAAATATATGATAAATGTTCTTACATCATAAGAATAAGCAAGAAATAATCTATTGCATAATTTTCTAAAAATATCGAAAGTTAAAATATTGGAATATTTTAAAACTGAGGAAAAGTAATGTATTTATTTCTATGCTTTTTTAATCTGGAATGTTCTTTAAATAAAATTAATTCTGGAATATTTTTACTGAAAACTTGTATATTCACATAGTAAAAAATTATATTTTTTCAGTCTAATTGCATGCATTTTACACAATATTTATAATTTTTTGTGCTTTTAAAAATATATATTTATAAAAAGCATGCACTGACAGCAGCATTCAAATTTAATTTTGCTATAAAATTGAACTTCCTTGGAATAATCCGGGTGAGTCTTATTCTAGAAACTTGACCATCTAGAAGAAGTAAAAACAAGGCTGGGGAAACATAAATATCATATCAATAGGCTGGAAGCATTATTGAGAATGCTTGATAATGGAACTGTTGAAGTTGACCAAATAAAGAAGATCAAAGATGATGTAGAATATTATAGGGATTTCTCACAAGACCCTGATTTTCAAGAAAATGAATTTATTTATGATGATTTAAATTTAGAAGATCTGGAAGATTATTTAGCGAAGCAACAAGCAGCAAGTGAGTCCTTAAGTATGAAATTTTTATTATTTCTAATCAAATGAATGTTTGATTCAAGTGTGAAACAGATAAATATTTTAAAGTTATTATGTAGTAATAATGATGTGTATATAATGATATTCTTTATTTCAAGATTTTTTTTAGTCAACTAGATTGTCTTTCTCTAGCTATATTAATATTAAACTGTTTTCTCTGTTACGTTTAGACTTCATTTAACTTTATCTTATTCTAAAACAGAGAAAATATTTTCATTAAGCTCAAAATCTTCTTTTGAAGCTTTACTTTAAGCAAATATAACTGTTTATATCAAGTTTAAAATCTGATTTAAGTTAAATTAGATTTAAATTCTGTTCTTATTTATTATGCTATTAGTTGGATAAAAATAACTGATAAAACTCTGTAACTGTTTTAATAAATGGTTTCTATTTGATATAAGAATATTATATAAGAAAAATGTTGTGTGCTTGTTATATTAATGTTCTTTTTCTGAAAAACCTAAATTTAAGAATGCTTTTCCAATTTCCTAAACATTTTGACAATTTCATTCATAATTTTTAGTATATTTTAAATTAAGTTGTGGACATATTTCTTCACAAAATAAAATCATTTATTCTGAAAAATATAATTTTTTTTTAATTATTTGCTAGGAAAGATTATTTGATAAATCAGTTTGTTGAAAGGTTTTCAAAATATTTTTGTGGGGTCTTCAAATAAGAAAGAATTTGAGGTGCAATTCTTTTATAAAGATTATTTATTATACATTTTAACATTTAATTATTTAAAAAAGTGAAAAATTGTTTTATGGTTATTGTGCTCTGATTTAACAGTATGATGTATTTTAATATTTTGAAAATTATAAATAACTTAAGATGCTTATTTTAACTTACTCAATAAATGACTACAAAGCTATTTGATTAGAATACCTTTAAAGTGCTTATTTAAATTGTAAAGTAAGTCGGGATTTTTATGAAAGATAACTTTTATTTCTAAAGTTTGGTAAAAAAGTAGAAACTAAAAGTATATTTTGAATATTACTACAGAAGAAGCCTAAATGTAGTTTTCTGAGTGAAAAAAATTTCGCAATTGTGTTAAAAATTCAAATTTTTAATTTGAAGCATTTTATTTTGTAGCGTAATAATCATATAAATTAGTAAATGAAAAAATATGGCATGATTTCTTCATACATTTGCCATCAAATCCCTTATATTTTCAAATTTTCTTCAAAAACTGTTTAACAGAATTATAAAAAGTATATTTAATTTTATTAAAATTTATTGAAGTTAAATGTAAATTGATTAATGAGAAGAAATAAACTACCATATAATCATACAAATCACAGCAGAAAACAAAGTTTGTTATTATATTTTTTACAACATGACACAAGTTATTAAATATTTGTCAAATAAATTTTTTAACAATAATTGCTATATTTTTAGCAACTTATTTCCAAGCCATTTATTCATTTAATAACTTTGGTGTTTGAGTAATGATGTAATATATAATGTTATTTCTAATAAGTGGTTACAATAAATATTTGATCTTAATAGTAAATAATTTGTGTCTGCTTTTGTGATTATGTTTGATTTAATGAGATTTTGATTTTCTAATATTACATTACATTTGTTAAACCATTTCTGCCATTAACAAATATGATAAATGCTATAACTCTTTGTTTAAAAATATGTTCTCCTAATTGAAAAATTAATATCAAATAAATATATATATATATATATATATATATATATATATATATATATATAGGAAAAAATTGTTATATATACTTATAGTTCTAGTATGTGAATTCAATGTTCATGATTTTTGCATCATTTGATATTGGTATTGTAGAGATAAATATTATACTTTCAATAAAAGCATGGTTATGATTACTATTCTGATAAAAATGATAATGTAAATGAGTGTTATTGGAAGGTTGTCGTTGTAAAGTCAAATACTGAACATTAGCAACCACTAAACTAAACATTCTGAATATTACCATGTTTGATTATTTTTCTATTTATTGAAATAGATATTAAGTACTAACAGTTACTGAACTGTTGAGAATGCTGTTTTATACTTTGTCATGAGCATGCCACTGAAAGATTTTTAAAAATATTTTGTCTTCAAAATTTTATAAATTATCATTATTTTAAAAAGGAGTAGTGAAGATTTATTTAGACATTACAAAGGTGTTTCAGTATATATCATTGTCAAAGATTATTTTGAAATAGTTGGTCTAATTTAATTACATTCAAATAATAGTTTTACAATATTATTATATATTGATGTCTAAGCACCATTTGATGTTGATGCAATTCACCAAAGTTAACTGTCTGTGGATGGTAGGGAGTTAAAAAATGGCAAAATGAACAGGAGCAATCAAATAAGAAGACTCATTGGTTCAAACTGTTTAAAATAATATACCCAAACCCCTTCCTTCGTTGAATCTTTTCCTTTTGCCTAAAATTTGTTTTATTAATTATTATTTTACATTTTTTGTATACTGAGTTGTCTGTTTCTAGCTATTATAATGATTAATATATGTTAAACTCTAAAGAAAATATCTCTCAATCACCACTGTTAAACAAATACTGATTCTGTTTTCTAGTTATAAATATTATATGCAATGCTATGTTTCCATAGTAAATTTTTTCTATAATTTAATATAACCTGCTGAAAATAAGTTTCTAATAATATAATGGCAATGATTAAGATCAGATCTATCTGCTGACGCTAATGAAATTTCATCATTATCTTAATGTAAATATATATATTCTAAAAATACATTAAATTTCTTTAAACTTTATCTAAAAAAGCAATTTAAAAAACAATTTTTTTTTAGATGTATTTTATATTCTGAAAGTTTTATTTTCTAACGATAGTTCTATCATATTTTTACTTTTCATCCTCAAATTAATTTTTTAACTTCATTGAAAGACAGATTTTAATATCTAAAAGGAGCACAAATATTCATTATTTCATTATGCTATTTCTTTGCTTCTAAAAATGATTTATGTACAAATATTCTTGAAAAATTCAAGTATTTATTGATTTTATTAACCCATAGTAATTTTCGAAAATGATTTTATGCTAGAAAAATAATATGTGTATTTTCATGTATTACCATGATATATTTATAATAGTCCTATGATAAGCTCATTTTATAAAATTATTTTTTTTTATTCTTGAATTATCTTCTCCCAGTTATCTTGAATATCTCTTCCCAGTTATCTGTTACACATTTTAGTTGATTAATGGTGAAATTTATCTCTGAGATTTTGTTAATTTATTTTAAAACTTACTAGAAAGTCTAGTTCCATTTATATGTTTTATTACAACATAAAGAAAACTTAAAAAAGCTGTATTTCCTTTAGTCCCATTCAAAATTTTCTGATACAAATCTATTTTGGGATTCTGAATCCTAGAATAAATTTGTATCAGAAAAGTAAGTCATTTATAACCATTATATCTTATCTCTTAGTAGTGAGAAGCTTAGCCTGTTAGCTAAGTGATTAGCTCTTTGGCCTCTGGTTCAATAGTTCATAAATTTGAATACCATTTTAGCATGAATGTTCATTGCGATTTGGAATCACTTTAAGCTAAAATTACTGGTCTAATTAGCCCTCATGTGTAAGAAATGATCATAGAAAAATAAGTCATATTATCAAATAGAATATCTTTCTGTTTAATTTTATATACTGGAAAAATGGGTTAAATATTCCATTCAATTTTTATAGATCTAATCACTATTAAATGGTGGGTATTTATAAACAATCAGGATCATTCTTTTTGACATTTCAAGATTTTCATTTTGTTGAAAACCAAAAGCCATCTATTTGCTATGAAATCTTGTTATCTGACGTGTAAATAATATTTTTGATAAATTTATATGGTTAGTTATAATATTTATTAGAAATTAATTATTTTATAAATATATCTAAGGACAGATAATTTTATATTTATGAAAATGAATCTTGTATATGGTTATTTATAGAAATTAATTCTAATAGTTTCAAATATAAAACTCTAAAATATAATGTTAAAAATTCTGAACTTAATTATTTTTCTCCTGTACTAAATTTTCACTTTCTTTTTCTTATAATGCTTCATGTTATTATGTCCTTGGATCTTTTTTTATATGTAAAGGAAGTTTTATGTATCCCTTACCATCTATTAATTTTTATCTTAGTAATTAATTGTTAAGATAAAATTTAACTACAGCCTCACTAGAGTGAAAAGTATTTATTTGATTATTTTTTAATTATCATATTTTCCTGTATATAATCTGCAACAATTTTTTTTCGGCCAACAGCCTAAAATAGTATTGCTGATAATATGGGTGTAACATAAAATAAAAAAATACACAGTATGATTAAAAATTTAATAAATTGTATCGAAAAAAAAAGTATTTATAATGAAATATATCAGTCTATAGATCCACCTCATTACAAAGTGTGATAAACTTGAGATAAAAGCTCAAGAGTGATAATTTTGAGAAGATTCTTGTAAAACTTATCAATATTTAGCTTCTAATAACTTTTAAAACGATGTTAGACATATTTAAAATATATATATATTTGCTTCATTAATAATTATATGATAAAAATTGGATCATTTACAAACTGTGTACTTTATACATTTTTCTTTTATACCGCGTGTGCTTTGTTTTTCACTTCACACTAACACGTTTGTTGCCATTTTTTAAAATTTGTTTTGGCTATAGTTTAAAATCTGCTGTGTAATTTTCACTTCCATATCACTATATACAAATTTGAAAATTTTCAAAAGGAAACAGCTCACATCAAGTCAAATTACAAAATGACGTTAGCAAATTTACAACTGTAATATCTTTAAGAGGAACCAAATTCGTTTTTAAATGTAATTGGACACAGTCGATTATAGCTTAAATAACTCAGGTGTGTCTTGTTACCACCTGTTATTTATTTTATGAAACATAAACAGTATTTCTTTCAAAACATTTCTGATGGTGAATGTTTTTTATCAGATTATCCGCAGAGGCGTATAATACACACAATGAAATTTGGAACTTTTTTAACACATAATCCGTGGCTTATATACAGGAAAATACAGTAGTTAATTGTTGTCAAAAATGCAGTAGTTTTGCTAAGTAAATTTAAGTTTTTTTTAATATGAATTACATATTTTTTATGAAAAACATTTTTTTTTTGCAGAGAATACAGCAATCTAAATTTCTTTTATTTCTGAATTCAGGTCAACAAATATCAGTTGAGTTGAAAAGTTCATCTGTGGATGAAGAGAGTTCAGCTGTTCTGTCAAACACTCCAACATCACTAAGTTCTGACTCTCCAAGTCATAGTCCATATTTAGAAAATCATTCCACTGAAGTAAATTTTTAGTTATAATTTTTTTTCCTTTATTTTTTAAGACTTATTTTGTGTTAACTTGTAGTTTTATGTAACAATATTCTGAGTTTTATATAAATTTATTTAGTAAGAAAGCTGAACGACTTACATAAATTCTTTTATTTTCACAAAATGTGCAGTTATTATTGAAATATTCATTGAGAACAATCTGCTTTTACTAGTAAACTAATCTTTATTGAATTTTCTCAAGTTTATGTTTTTTAATATAAATTTTTTAATTTTTCTAGAAACATTGTTTTGAAAATGACCTAAAATTTTCCATCTGTTAAGCTTTTTGCATAACATATCAGTAATTCTTCATATTTTATTAAATAATGAAGTCAAGTTTAAAATATTTTACATTAAGCTATTTTAATTCATCAAAAACTATCTTATTTTCTGAATTTTGTGTCATGTATGTATGAACAGACAAAAAATGAAATGCAAATGAAAATAAGTCAAATTAGAAATACATATTTACTTTTTATAATTTTCTTCAAATCTGCTTCACTAAGTAAATTAAATTTAAAAATATTTCTTTCAGATGCAAAAATGAAACTGCATACGAAGTCAAGCCAGAATGATTCAACCTTAAATATTTGTAGCATCCATAAATCTCAAATGCTTGAATCAGTATTAAATCATAGATTTCAATCAAATTATTTCTAATGCACAAATGTGTCAAAAGAGCATTAAACAAAGCTTAGAAATACAAATCTCCTGTCAAAGGCAAAATATTTTGTCTAAAATTAAAATTACTGAAAAGGATAAAGATTTGCCATTATTAAATCAAGTATTGCCATGAAATAGTATTCAAGAAATCAAATTCTTTGTGGCAATTATAAAGGAAATATATGAGTAATTTCCTCTATCATTATTTTGAAAATTTTATTTTTTGCTTATTCTTAGCATATAAGAACTTTCATCATACATTTTACTCTATTTACTAAGCATTTCAATTTTCGATGGTGATAAAATTGTTATTTACATCACATGTATGTATTAATTGTTCAATTTGAAGGCTGCTTTAGTCTTCAAATAAACTGTTGAATTCATTATATCCACCTAGACATTAAGATTTTATTTTTAGGAAAGTAGATATATTTTTTATGAGAAAAAATTTAAATAATGGCTTTCATTATTGCTAATTATGTAAACCAATAGTTTAAGTTTTTTTTTTATTATTTAGGGTTGGACATTATTTGAGTTGGCTCTATTAAGTTTTATCAAATAAAACTAATTTTCAATCACATGCATTTTATTTTTTAATTGTTGTCATTTCTTATATATTGGTTTGTTTTTTTTCCCCTCATATTTTTAACCTTTTATGCTTTTTTAAATGATACTTCTAAAGTGTTGTTGAAAAACTCGAGAAAGTTAGATATGTTTCTGAAATTGTTGATAAAAAATTGTGTACTCTGTATTGAGCATTAAGAATTGCGAAGTCAAAATATATCTCACAAAAATATATTGGTTTTTCCCATGAGTTTGAACTGTCATTAAATTTATTGTTCCATTTAAAAAAATTCTAATTTTTACTGGATATTTTTGTTTTGAATTTATTAAAAGTGGAACACAAACACATGTTCATAATTTCTGCTGTTTGTGTCATTTATATTATGTAATTTAATATTCCTTTACAAAGTTAAATTACATAGTTCTGTCTTTACAAAATTCTTGAAATACATTATTTATTAAAATTGATTGCATATTTTTCTTTAGGTTTGTAAAGATCCAGATTCTAATTCTTCTGCCATTGTTCAAAAAGCACCTTCTCCTACAAAATTAAATAAGTGAGTAGATTGAATTTTACAGTATAAATGTATGTTTTAATAAAAAATGTTTACAAATATCTTTATGAATTTTTTTTATAATGTGTAAATTTATAAGATTTATATTGACTGCAATTCTGTTTTGTATTACAAATTATATTATGAAGCAAAGATAATTTAATAAAAATATTATTGCAGTATTATTATTTACTATAAATTGGTCAACAGGAGAATGCACATGTAAATTCATTAAAAGTTGTAATTTTTTACTTTTGTTTGATACATTAATGTATTTTTACTATATTATCTAATGCTTTCTTCATTTTCAAGTTATTTATTTTCCATTCATTAAAAGATGTAACTTTTTCTAATATAAAATTGCATAAAGATGTCATGCCTGTGTAAGCATCAGTTGAATAGTCAGATGCTTATTTTAATAATTTTACAAATTGTGAAAAATTAATTAAATTAATTTGAATCTTCAATTTCTAGAAATTATTTGCTTTTGCAATTAGATTATTTGAGTTCAATGTTTGAAGGCTATCAATTAAGTTCATGTGTTCTACTGATCCAGTTGATTGCAATGACACCTTTTTCTCCAACACTTAAGTTTCAATAAGTTATATAATAATAATGCATATATACAAAAATCAAAATTAATTTTTTTTTTGAAAATGTCTCATTTATCAAATTCTTCCCAAAATAGTCGTATTTGCGGTAATAGGTACTCTTGAGAAGCATTTATTTTTTCTAAAACTTTAAGCTCAAGTAATTTTGCACTTTCTTATAGCTAATATAATATTTTACTAAAACATGCAAATTATCTTGAGATACTTGTTATATTGTTGTATCACTTTGTAATTCTTATGACTTCCTACAACTTCCTTTGAATTTGAATCATTAATAGTCAGAAACTAGTATCTTTAGAAATTTTACCACTGAAATTTTGGGACTAAAATGCTATAAATATTCATGTTTATTATTAAAGAAGAAGATGAATAATTTTGTGATCAAATTATCAGGATTCTGAAGTTAAAGACTTCTTTCAAATTTATGTTTACATGCATAACAGGCTTCAGGGTCATCTAATTTTTTAAACTCAAAAAATTATGTTTTTCCTTTGTTTGGTTATGATATAATGTCAAATATATTACCTAAATCCAGAGATTTATTACAAGTTCAAAAAACTGTTGATAAAGTTAAATGTATTTTCTATATGAAATCATACTCAGATATTATTATATAAAATATGTTCAGATTAAAATCAAGTCTACAATCATAATTTGAACAATATCTACTTGTAAAGTCTTGTTATTAAAAATGATGATAAGCTACATTACTATAAAAGATGAGCAAAATAAAACATTTCACAAAAAAAAAGTTCTACTACTACTTATTGAATAATTTTATTAAAATTATTAATAAAAAAATTCTTGCATAATAATTTGAATTTTAAACATGCCTCCTTACAATATTTTATTTGCTGATTGTTGTTATCAAAATTTTATGAGTGAATATTGATACATGATTTGTAGAAAATGTTTAAAAAGTTTTCTTAGTTTTTCCAAATTTCCCAAAAGCATTTTACCATTTTGGAAAGTAGAAAAAAGTGGGATATCATATTTGTTATCAGACCATTGTAATTTAAAATTGGGTTCTCGTGTCTGTTAAGATTGCTATCTTGCATGTGTGGTAAGAAGAAAAAAGAAAGAAAAAAAGAAATGAGAGCATTTTTTCTTCTTTGAACAGATAAAAATTAAAATATGCATTTTTAAAAAGGTGTCTTTGCTGAAAATGTCAGGCATGCCTGACATTTTATAACATTCTCATTTTAAGAAATAGATGATATTTTCTTTATCTTGATGATAGATTTATCTTTATTTTAAAATTATCTTCATTAAAAAAATGGAAACTGTTTGATACCTATCAATTTTAAAATGACTCTTAATTTAAGCTATAAAATCTGGAATTGATGAAGTGTTGGATGATGTCTATCAATAAATAGACTCAGTGTTATGGAAAATAATTAATTCAAAAAATGGGCATCTCTGAAGAAATTTTACATTTTGGTAAACTTTGTTTTCTTGGGGCAATGTCTTCATAATTTTAGTATTATAATTGAAATATCTTGTAAAAAATTTAAAAATCCATATTATATTATTTAAGTTAAACAATTGTTACTTTTTGAAGTTATAAAAATAAAATAATTTATAAACATATTATATCATACAAAAAACTTTGTGAAAAATACTTTGTTCCAATTAATGTCTTTCAATAATTATAAAATTAAGTTTTTAATGATTTAATTTTATTGTTTTCTGTGTTGTATTAATATTATGATTTTTTTTATGTTTGGTTAAAAAATCTGTATAAGATTGCATCTGTTTTATTTTCAATATTGCTTGTGATTTTGAAAACTGTTTTATTTGATTTTCTGTAAGTAATTTACTATAAGGATTAAAAAAACGTACTTATATCCTTTAATATATAGTATAAAAATAACAAACCACACACACACAATTTTAAATGTGGTCAATAAGTATTTCATATAAGTGTGTCTTTCATAATTAGCACTTAATAGTGTTAGTTGTTAAAAAACATTGCACTAATTAGTTCTAGATTAAATTATGAGCTCCTTTAATTCTATTTTATATTAGCTCTATATCAGAAAACAGTGCTCCAGGATTTCCTTCTGTGAATTTGCATAACAGCCAGCCTGTGATAAACTCGCAAACATCTTCCACTCCATATTCCATAGCTGCTGCTGGTTTGCCAAACAATCATCACAAAAGTATACTTACTTTTCCTTACTTTTTCGTTTGGATTAATTTTATATTTGTGAAAGGCAAATTTTTATAAATTTTAGTCTTTATTGTCAGTTTAAATTTTTCTCACAAACTAAATAGAAACTGCATTATAGTTCAAATCTTATAAAAAGTCTGCATTCAACTGACAATCATATTTTGTTTTAGTGTCCAGTGATCGTGAGAATGCATGGTCTTCATCCAATTCTGTAGAGGAAGAGCTCAATAACAATGTAAATACCAAATCGTCTCATTGTTTGAACTCATCAGAAACACTTCACAACAATGCCAGTCATTTGACTAAATCATCTGTGCCTATGAATAATTCTTGGACAGATTCTAATTATAGGCATCATTTCCGGGAGAATGAATCTTCATCAGGCGTGCAATGTGATTCTAGTGATCATGCTTTTAATGGTAGTGATAATCAGTTACATCTGGCAACTGATGCCACTAAAAATACTACTGTATCTGTAAACTGCCAAAATGATTCTTCCAAAACTTGTTATGGTCCGTCTGCTCCTTCTAATGTTTCTTCAAAGTCTGTGGTAAGCACATATGCAAAGAAATATATTTTGCTAGCAATAATTTAGCTATCTAAAGTTGTTATATTAAAAATATGCTTACATAGTAAAAATAATATTTAATAAAAAAAAAATTAATGCTACTATGTTTTTAAAGACTCATTAATGATTTCATGAAAAATTATTTAAAATACTATATTGACTAGGGAAGTAATTTTTATAGGATAATTAACATTCCCTAAGGATAATTTTGCAAAAATATTTCCATAAGTTATTCAGGTCAATATATAGTATGAAGTAACAAAAAAAAAATTGTTTTAACTTTTTTATTTCAAATTTTTGATGATCAATCAGTTTGCAACATTTATTATGCTATATGCTTTAATATGTAATAGGGTATATTACTGAGGAGCATAACTCAGTGCTTGTTTAAACTTTAAATGTCAACTACTTCATTCAAATATTAGTGGAATCACTATTAGAATGATTGTATACATCAAAATTTGGTATTGAACATTCAGATATATCATGTCCAAAGGAATTGTATCTGAAGATTCTGTATCTCTAAATAGTTTCAAATGCTCATATTGTTTCAAATTTTGGGACACTGATCAAGATATAAATATTGCTGTCTGAAGGTACTATAATATTATACATGCCAGATAATTAGCAATTAGTGCTCTATTGATATAGTTCTAGGCTAAAGGTTTGAATAATCTTTGAATTTTAGTGTTTCACAAGTGTACCCTTATGTTCTGAATTGTAATTTGTTATAAATAGCAGTTGGTGAATTTATAACTGATGACTTAGAATATTAAGTACTCAAATTCTTATGCAATATTTTTGCGAAGCATAACTTATAGCATGTTAGAATGATAGTCTGAATAAGGAATGCTAATAACAAGAAAACTGGCCTCTGCAATATTCCTTGAAGTTCTTGGTATGTAGTTGACGAAA
Organism: Latrodectus geometricus; assembly: GCA_026290005.1. Taxonomy (NCBI): domain Eukaryota; kingdom Metazoa; phylum Arthropoda; class Arachnida; order Araneae; family Theridiidae; genus Latrodectus; species Latrodectus geometricus. Next base: position 92,241 of record JAPDSC010097882.1, on the reverse strand, counting down.
TCCATCAGTGAAACGATTGTCCATTTCTTTTCTAATGTTTTTAGTTACAACAAATTGCCATAACATGCATCTTATTATTGAATGGTTTTCTGAAAATGAAATAGTGTCTCTAATGTTATAGATATTGTGATTTCCGTACTATAAATTGATAAAACATGCTCACTTAAACATTCAGTAGAGAATTTTAATCTTGGAAGTTTAGTGAAGAAGTTTAAATTGGCTGATGAGGTTAAAAGAAGTATCCAAATGTGTTTCATAACATTCTATCATGATTTAGTGCTCAGAAATGTGCAAAATATCAATTGTATTAGTAGATAGTGTGGTGTAGGATTATAGGAGTTCTGTGTTAGAGTGGATAAAATATGTTTAGAATTTCAAAAGAATTTTTTTCAAGACAAACATGTTATGATGGCTTTCTGAAGATGAGAAGGGCAGATTTTGATTGCCATTGATTTATTGAAACTATACAATCAATTGCAGACATGGTTCTGTACTTTAGCTTTCATCATTTTGTGAGTTTGTAATTATGGAAACAATTCAAATGTCCACATACTATAAAGATATTATCAAACAACATTTGAAGACTTATGCCCTACAATACAGAATTTGAGTTTGCTTTTCTTCTCAAACATTAATGTTTATAATAGTTTGGAATCTACTTTATAGATTTTTGTTGGCTAACCACTTGTGAGCAAGAAGAAGAGGTAGTTCAACCAGCAAACTAATGAATTAACCAGTAGACCAATAATTACAACTGCAAAGAATTCATTCATTGCTGCTGTTAATAGGATTTTCATATGTGTGACATGTTTCTTCAATGTGCATTAGACATCAATAGAACATTATCTACCACTATGATTCTTTAATATTCCTCTTTCCCTAATTTCTTAATGAAACAAATGTCCACTAGTTCAAGGCTTAAGATCATTGTAGAACATCTATGCATTTATAGCCAAGCAAAATTGAAAAGTGACCTTTATAAGTGTAACATCTATGATTGGTGTGGTCAAATTAAAATGATATCTTCTTCTACTGTGTTCAGAGATCCTGCACTGTAACAGATTGCAAGCACACTGTTTCACTATTTTGTGTTCTTTTTTTTATCTAGTCCAAGAAAGAATTATAAAAGTGGCATTGCTAACATGTCAATTGACTTTGTGACTTTGTGTTGTTGGGGCAAAGCTATTCATGAACAAGTCAAGATTCGCTCTGAAGTAATGACAAGTTGTAAATCTGGAAAACCATATACAATCTGCTTAAAATCGTCCTAAGAGCTAAAGGGTTAGCACTCTGACATTCTGTTCAATAGTTCATAGATTCAAGTCCCACCTTGAGCATGAATGTTTGTAGTAGTTGAGAATCCACTTAAATCCAGAAAACTTTAAATCAGGGCCAGTTCTTGTGTGCAAAAAGGTCCATTGAGTGACCAACAAACAAACCATCCAATTTGCTTAAAACTTTACTGAACAGCATGTATTCAGAGGTGAAACCATGATCTTTGTTGGGATTTTCTTAGGATACTGGACTGACTTGTGCATTTACAAAAGATTATTGCAACAACTTTGGACATCAGAATGAAGTTCTAGATTCAGTTGTTAGTCTGCATACTTTGGTAGTTATATTATTTAAAAAAAAATTTCAATATTTATGAGAGGTCTTACTTCTTCTTAATAGCTATTTTCATTTTTTATTTCAAAATTGTGGTTTTTGTAACACTCTTAAAACTTTTAATTTTTGTTTTAAAGATACGTAATTATTAATAAAACTAATTTCTTAAAGGTATATCCTATTTACTTTTCATCCAAAGTAAAATAGATTTTTTATTTTCTTCAAAAGATCTGAAATTAATAAATTCTATTTATGCTTAAAAAAGTTTTATGTATGATTTTAAATAGGAGTTCCATGCATTGAAAGAGCTAAATTTAGATATTTTTATTGCTCTTTAGTGATTGAAATCTATCTAAATATATGCCATCTACTGTCATTGATTATTTGAAGTTCGGAAATTATCTTTCAATCTGCTTGCTAATATCAGAATTTTTTTTTTTTTTTCAAATACCCAATGATGATGCTATTGTGGTGTTTGATTTAAAAATTGAGATTTTAATTATTGTTTTTATAAGTCTTTAGTATAATCATTATGGGAAGTCAATATCAAATATAGAATAAAGAGATTTAAATGAAGTTTTATCATTATACACTTCTTTTTGTAATCTTACACTTGTTACAAGTTGCACTTTATTCTTTTAAATAACAGTATTCTAAAATATTTTTCCTGATAGAAAAGTTATTTTATTTTCTTTGTGATTTATTGTTCAACTTTCATTTTCTTGGGCCTTTTTTTTTATCTATTGCTTTCCAATGTACATGTTGTTTTCTAATGTAAGATATTTTTTATGTATTTCTTTTAACTATTGTCTGATCTTTAAATGTGACTCTACAATAAGCTGGTAACTGAATGGTTGGCACTTCATTCGGGGATTTGTGAATTTTATTTCCGTTTCTATCCTGAGTATTTGTAGCATTTGAGATTGCTAAACCGGCAGTTAAATAATTCAAGCTCTGGCCTTTGTTTTGATGATTCTTCCATTGGTATGGATGTTAGTAAAAATATGAAATCTAAATTAAAATCTGATTCAATTAGTGTTTGTGTTCAAAAAGGATTCAAATTGATAAACATAATCAGAATCCACTTTAAACATAAATCCCAATCAAATTAACTTCTGTGCAAAAGACCTTAGAGATATCAGTTAATGCAACCCAGTAAGGTCAACATTACCCTCTTATGAATTTGATAACATCCTTATTTTGAAAATATTATTAATTCTTTATTGGAATGTTTTTAATAATTTTATGTCATCATGTAATTACTTAAATATACATCTGTTAATAGAAGATATTGAATATAACCAAACCTGTAGTAAACTTTTCAAAATGTTGGATTTCTATAGTAATTAATATTGAAATTTAGTATGTAGAAGAAAAAATTTCATTCACTTACTCACTCACACACACACACATAAATTAAATTATTAGAATTTCAAAAATAACATTTTTATAAAATTACATTTTTGATATTTTATTAGCAATGTTAAATTAATAATCAAAACTACATATCGACACAAAGAAATGATTATCCTAAAAAATAATTCATGTTATTTAATTTTAATGTCCTTACTAAAGTACATATTTTATTGATATTAATAATTTTGTTTCCCATTAAATTTTGTATGTTTTCTTATCAGTTGATTATAATGATTGTTGACTTACTCTGAAGAACATTATTAAGATAAAGTATAAGATTGAAATCTATGTATGATAATTTTATATGGTGGTACATTAATAAAAAAAAGTATTTATATTTAAGATATTTAGAAAAAATGCTCATGGGTGAGCATTTTTCCTAAATATTTTAAATATAAATACATCACCGGCACATATCTTTGAATGCCTGGGGTTGTCTCTTAAAGACCTTTTCAGGTCTCCTTTGCTTGTTTTCAATTTTCTGAAAGTAAATGAACTCATGGACCTCATCTAGTATATTACTAGACATGGAAATTAGAAAGAAGAAAAAGGAAAAATGCTAGATTAATGTTAAAAAGTTGTGAAAGAACAGCAATAAATAATTTCTGAATTTTCTAATATAGAATAGTAATACATTGTATTTTTTAAATAAAAAAATTGTTTTGTTCATATTTTATCATCAAAATGCATAATCTGCTATCTCTTAGTAAAACATAAAAATTTAAAAATGTGTAACATTTCCAAAATTAACTGTTAAGAATAACTTTAATGTGGAGAAAGGGAGAAAAATCTGTGAAATTTTTGAATAAGTTTTTTTTATAGAAAGCATAAATTTATGAGATTTGTTTATTAAAATTAATAAAGTGGAAGTACATTAGTTTGATTCTTAGATAAGCATATCTTGAAGTTATTATATTCTTTTTACTGTAAAATTAGTTGCCTTGTTTTGCAAAATATTTTTCTTAATTAAAAATATACACATAAAATTTTCTTATCTTGTTTTTAGATAATCATTACATTATAGATGGTATTTTGCATTTATTTTCTAGAAATAATATGCTTGCTGTATATATAGAGCATTAGGGTTTTCCTGCCGATTTTTTAGATTTGTGTAAAAAAATTAATTAATAATAATAATAAATAGGCAACATATATGATCAAAAGGTTAAATTTTAAAATATTCATTTTCTGTCAGCAGTACTTGTTATAAAGAATATATTTATTTTATTGATATTTTCAATTAAAACAATAATTTTACTAAGATATATATGTAAATTCATTCAGCTAACATTTAGGAAACAAAAGAGTAATATTTATTTTTATAAAAAAATTTAATTTATGAGAAAATTTAAAAAAAAATTACTTTTTGGGCATATTTAAATTTGCAGTCTAAAATTAAATATGTAATCAAAATTATAAGCTATTTTCATTTAATAACATTAGAAAAATTAGAACTTTGTTTAATTCAAATAAAAGATAATTTGCTGCTTCTTTCTTTTTAATTGAAATTAAAAAAAAAAGTTGTGTAAACCTGATAATTTTATTTTCTTAATTTCAAAATATAGTTTTTGAGGTAAGCCAATAGATTCTCTGAAGAAGAATTCTCTTCAGAGAATCATTTTATATAAAGTTCCATGTATGAATAATATTTCAATCTTAAATAGATAAACAGTATAACTTCGTGGTAAGTATTCAAGTGTAATGACAAATGCATTAAAATTCATACCAAAATAAATTTGACTTTTTTTTTCATATATATATATATATAAATTATCAGTATAACATTTCTTACCTAAGCTTTTTAAATTAGTATTTAAAAAGAAAAACTGATTATTTTATGTAAATGTTGAATGGTATGGTTTTGTTTCATTTAATTCCATAAATTTCTTGATAAAATTAAATTAATTAATTCAGATTGATTAAAAAATTGTTTAACTACTTAAAATGAGGCAATTTGTAGTTAGATTGTGATGTTATTACATTAAATCTCTAAAATTGTAAATTTTTTGCACTAAATTTACTATGGTGTTTTATTCCTTGTAATTTTTTCCTTAATATTTTTTTATAATTTTTATAGTATACATTATTGTTATAACTTTTAATTATTATTTGTAAGCTTATATCTGATTAATTCATGAGTTGAAATACTGACTAGTAAAATTTATATTTTTGAAATTTCTGTATTAATTTGCCTAAAGAAGTTTTGTATTTAAAATAATATTTTAATTAGATACAGCAATAAAAATAAACAAAAATACACAACTTGAAAAATAAATCATATTTGCTTGATAGCTATAACTTGTTAATTACAAAAGTTATTAAAATTATAAAAATCAAAAACTATAAAAATGGAAATTTATTTATCAATCACAAGTTTTGTTGTGCATAGCAGTGAAAAGCAGCTCTAAAGTGCTTTGTTATGAAAAGTAGCTGTAAAGTTTCTGAGAGAAACTTATGAATGTAGAATGACATAGTCATATATTGCATTGGAGCAGAAGTACTTGGAACTATTTTTTACTAGTGATTTAATGTACTTTTATATTTTCCAAGTGGAACTGTTAAATAAATTTATGTTATCCAATTCATTCATAAAAATTAGTAATTCATTCATAAAAATTTAAAGTGTTCAAAAATGATACTTGTCTTTGGTAAAATCAATGTTACAATATCAATAAATTTTATGTAAATGCAGTTTTTTATTAAGTAATTTCAATTTGCCATTTATTCTTTCAAAATTTATTTTTCTAAACAATTTTGATAAGTCACTTTTATATTTTTAGATTTTAGATGATGCACAATCCACCTTAAAAGACCTTGCTGAAAGAGCTGTCCTAAATAGTGGCATGAGTAACCATATCCATAATTTACAGTTTTCAGCATTACAAAATAAGGGTAATGCTTTAAATATTGATTTTTGGTTTTCAGATTTAATATTATTTTGTTACGTTTTATGATTTTTTTTAGTTATTTTAAATATGGTAGGCATGCATTTTTTCAATATTCTACTTATTACTAGCAATAAGTAAAAATTTTGTGTTAATTGCATTGGATTTTTTAATACAATTTTATTCTTATTTTATGTTTTATTTTTATAAATTATCTGGTTAATTATTATTTTACAAGATAACTGATATACTTCATAATTCTTTCATACTTTGTGAAATTTAATATGGTTTTATAGTTTTTATATAATGTGTGCAAGCAGTTATTAAAATTTCATTAAAAAATTTAATATTGAATCTAAATTTGAGGAAAATGTTATGAAAGTTGTTTTTATTAAACAAACTACGTTAATGAATTTATATTCTAATGTTTGTAAGTTTGTTGTAAGAAATGATATCTGTTTTGTAATTTTGCTTTTGACTTCAAGCTAACTTTAAAAAAGTTGAAGTAAACTTTTATACATAAAAAAATTAAATTTCTGAATATTATGACTACCTATCTTATAAGCATGTATTTTAAAATTCATTACAAAATAAAGTGCCAAGGCCTTTTGATCATGACTTATAAGGTATTTTGAGACCAGAAAGTTCTTCAACTTAGCTTCATGTGCTATTTAATGCTTCTGCTATCGCCTCTTCAGATATTCCTTTAAATGACTTTTTAAAAATTGGAACTATCCCACTGAAGGTTCTATACTCTATTTTGCTAAGATTAAAAAAACATATATATGGCAAGATATGAATAAATCCATTGCAAACTCATCTCAATGCAGTCTTTTTAAAGATAGGGATAGTCAGATAAAGGTGTAACTTGCTCTCGGTCATTTACAATACTAAGTCAGCATCTTACCTAGCAATTGTGCATCAATAAAAAAGAACCATTTCCAGTGGCAATAAATCTTGCATAAAAGGATTTCTACAATGATGATAATGTAACTAGACTAATGATCTTGAAGATTGCATCAAATACATCTGATTAACGTGCTGAGAATTGATGGTATGCAGCTTCACAACCAGAGTTCAAATGAACCATCTCTTTTTTTCAACCAGTCTAGACCAGAAGTGTGTCATTCAACAAGTTATCTAATTGAATTGTTAAGACTTTGAATTTAACTTGGGATCCAGGGCAAGATTTCATTAGAACTCCTTGAACCAATTCTTATTAAGGCTAAAATATTTAGTTTGATTGCTCAAATTACCCTGGGATGAAAAACTTCCACCTGACTTGCAGAGGGAATGATGTCATTTCTAAGATTCCTTATCATAATTGGTCACAATTTAAGTTCCTTTTCTAATAATGGTAGATGTTACTCAAGAAATTTATATGATTGTATTTTATGATGCCAACAAGAATGGATTTGGTGCTGTTATCTATGTTTGTTCCATGAGTAAATATGGTAAGTGTAAAATTTCATTACTGTGCAATAAATCAGAAGTATTGCCAATTACCAAAACATAGACCATTCTACATCTTGAGCTTTGTAGAGTGGAGCTTCTAGCAAAGTTTGCTGGAAAATGATTTCTTCATTGTCTTTTAAAGTTAATCACATGTACTGTGATTCTATTGTAGTTCTTGCATGGATTCGATTACGGCCTATTTGTTTAAGGTGTTTTTGACAAACAAAGTCAAGAATCCAGAATTTGTCAAAAACATTCATTTGCAACTATGTTAGCATGAAGAACAATCCTACTGATTTGGTATCTAATGCGAGGACAAATACAGAACCTTTCTCTTTAGTGAAAGGGTCGGATATTTATTAGTTAAAATGAACTTACTGATGAATTTTCAGTTAACTTAAAGGTACCTAGTGAGGAAGAGGAATACACAAGAGAATTGAAAAAATATTTTTAGGCTAAGGTTGAGGACAAATTAATTTTTCTCAGTTCTATATCTGATTGTGTTTTTATATAACTAATTCTTATAAGCTAATGAGTATCTGTGTTTAAATTTATTGATAATTTTCAAGGCAATTTTTATGGTAGTCTCCCTTAAATGTGTGAACTGGAGAGAGCTAAGCTTATATATTCAAGGGTGATACAGGCTCAACACTTCTATGAAGAGTTAAGGCATTTAGCAGATAAAAACCTTTAAGAGATTCAAAGTTCAGTAGTTTGGCTCTTTTTCTAGATTTATGAGGGTCTCATTTGTGATGATCAACGACTCAAGAACTCTTATCTAGCCCTTGATGCAAAACATCCTGTTTTGTTGCTAAAGTGGTTTAAGAGGTTGATAAAAAATAATTTTTTAGAGATTATTATTTCCAAATTTTATTATGTGAGCCCTAAAATCATTACGTATTATATGTCAAATGTATTAGTCTTTAAGCGACCAGGATATTTTAAGGCGTATAGTATATTAGTTGGGTTACATGCCTTAAGGGGAAAGGTAGGAGAAGGCAGTCTGATTATGGATCAGTTGTTTTAAGATAGAATAATGGTGAGTTAGTCATTTTCCAAAGCTGGATTCTATCTGTGTGGTCATTTTTTGATAAAGTTTAAAAAACCATTGAAAGGAGAGTCTATCAAAAGATTTTTGTTTGCATATTTTGCGTTTGATTATTGAAACAGTACATCTCGAGGTATTAAGTAACTTAACAGCTGAGGCATTGTTTGTCTGAAAAGGTTTATAAGTCAAACAAAAAAACCCTTGCAATTACTTTCAGGCTTTTGTTGAGCTGCATCAGAGGTAAAGAGGGCGCATTTCTTATTGAAACAGGAACCAGTGAGTGATTATTTATCTTCTCAAGGAATTTCAAGTTTTATTCTCCCTCAATCTCTTAATTTTATAGGATTGGGGGAAGTGAGTGTCAAGAGTTTTAAGCAGCTTTTAAAATGTTGTGTATGAGAATGTAACTTACCTTTGAGAAGTTTCTTACGAATACTCAGATATTTTGTTAAATAGTTTCCCTTTAACCTCAATATCCTCTGATCCTAATGATTTTTCAGCTTTGTCATCTGGCCATTTTTAATTAGTAGACTGTTAAATACCTTGATTCAATTGAGAATGTTAGAAATTCGTAACAACAGTTTGAACTCTAGGCGGTTTACTAGCAAAATTGTTTGGGATTGTATGGAAGAAATAGTTGTCTGATTACCTTGTAAATTTGCAACATAAATCTAAATGAAACTTTGATAGATGCTATTCCAGATATTGTTGTCTTATTAAAGAAAAATGGATTGCCAATGTTTACTTAAATTAGTAGAATTAGCAGCATTTCACCTGGATTAAATTTCAAGGTGAGAGTTGTCGAAATAAAGATACCGACAAGCACTTATGAGAGAAAGAAATCTCTAGTATTAGCATTTTGCCAGTTTGTGAACATTCTAGTGTAGAATTGTAATATTTTTTCTTTCATTTAAATATATATGCATGTATATCTTGTCAGTGTATTAATTTCATTATCTAGTTATTGTATTTATTTAATATATTTGAAATCTTTATATGTTTTAAGGTGGGAAGTGTAACCAAAAGTCAACTGAAATGAAGTTAATGTTTTTTTTTTATTATAAATTGTATGTTATTGATGTTTTGAATTGGAGTTTTAATAAAGAGGCATTTGGGTCATAAGAAATTTTATTTGGATTTTGCTTCTCAACAAGCTTAAATATTTTTGTACATATAGGAAATATGCATTAGAATGACATACTTAATGTAAATTTGATCGAGTTAAAAGGTGTGTTCACTTAAAGACTGTTTGAAATTTAAGTTTGTAATGTTTTTTGTCTGTTATTAAATATATTTAGGAATAATGAAATGCTAATTTGAAATGTATCAGAATTTGCTTTTACTAGTCAGATAATTTCTAATCACAGTTCTTCATAATTTGGGCAAAATATTTGAATTATAAATGAACATGATTTTATAATTGAAAAATATTCTTACACACTCTAAAAAATGTGAGGTATATAATGTAGGAAAACATTTTTTTTACAAAGTTTTATGTGAATTCTTAATATTAATTAATGAAAATTACTTTCCTCAGGGTCTCAATTAACGCACAATATTCTAGGGAATAATGCGAATGATATGTTTATTGATTCTACTCTGCCATCCTCAGCTAAAATATCACCTTCAACAAACACTGTGGAAATCAACCTTTCCCAGATATTTGGTGAAGTTCATAACCACTACACTAAGGAGGAGTGTAAGATTTTACAAGCACTTGATGCTTCTACAAAGCGTTTACCTCTTGCAATGGATTCTCAGAGGCTAAGGTTTGCTGCAGATTTGAATTTTTGTATTCTATTTTTTTTTATATTTGAACATTTTTTTCTTTTAAACATTTAAATTAATATTGTTGAGTTAATACTTATCTATAATGAAAATTATGGTAGTAATATTAAACATTATTAAATATATATGCAATATTTTCTCTGCACTGATTGCTGAATGATTCTGATCTTCAATTTAATTGTTTAATTCATGCCTCACTCATAAGCCAAGCTGAATGATGATGTATTCAATAATTGTTGGACTCAATTCCTACTTAGTTTGTGTACAATGTTGTAGTTCTGAATCCACTTTGCACATAGCTCTCTCTTGTAGTTTGAAATTCTACATTACCCATTTGAATTAATCCAGTCAATGAACTAATCGACTTTATAGTTTTCCATTGTATTAGGATTTTCACATTTCAGTACTACCAAGCATGATACCTCTATATACTTTGTTCAGGCCATAATGAAACACCCAATGGGTGTGCCATAATGGCCTGAACGTGGGTCTTCATAATTTAAAAGCAGGGATCTAGCAAAAGAAACTGATCCCAGAAGTGTCATTTCATATGAAATATTGTGAACATGGCATATTTTACATTCCTTAGCCACTATTAATAAACATGACAAATAATCAGTTCTGCCAGAATTAAAACTCACCCAATTCACTACCTTCTGATAATGAGAAAAGCAGCATAACCTACCAAGCCATTGCTGCTCTTTAACTTCTATAATAATTCACATATAAAGAGATATTCAAAAAATAAAATTATTTGTTTGCAGAGTTTTTTTTAAGGAGTACTTTGTTTTTGTTACGAGCACTTAAAAAGTTAGGTGAGCATTTCCTCTAAGGTCAGTACCATGATTGTGAAGAAGGTCAAGATTAGTTTCAGTGGAATTTATAGTGACTTCTCTCTTGTATGATCTTTATTTTGAAAAGGATGATTTTTGTGAACATCATCTGGCTGAGAATTATGCTTTTTGTCAAAATTAAAAATTAATAGAAGTTGAAAAATTAATTGAAATTTTAAAAACGGCATACAGTATGATTTGGGTGAAAAACGGCATACAGAAACTCAATTATTCTTAAATCATTTTTCCTTCTAAAAAATGATAAAATAAGAATTTGTATCAAAACTCGTCCTATTTGATTTCACAATTTGAACACTTGTAAATATTGAAAAAATGCATGTAATTAGCAACAAAGATGGACTACATGTCTTTGAAAATTTACGGAGCTGTCAGAAGTGACTTGGAGTTCAATGCAACAAACTTTTCATAAAGTATGAAAAGGTTAAATGCCTAATTTATGGTATGACTACTAAAAAGAGGTCGTGTGAAACCATGCATTTTGAAAGAAGAGCCCTCAAATAATCTGAGAATAAAAAGACGCATAAAAAATGTTTTGCTTATATTACTCAAATGAAGAAATATTGGTGATGGTGTTATCAACAATGTTTTGAATAATGCAAAATATTTTAAACAATGTTTTAAGAAATGGAATAAAAGATTAGGTTAGTGTATTAATGTAAGTACAGAGTATTTTGAATGTTTATGATAAAATGTGAATAAAAGTTAAAAATTAATTTGTTTTCTTTTGAATACTTTCTTGCATATATATGTGTACATATGTATGCATGCATGCATATACATATTAATGCTGAGCATTAATCATAGTACTAAGAAAAAATAAAGTTCTTGTTTATTCATTTTATGTTATTGTTTTTAAATTGAAGTGTTAAAAAATTTGAAAAACTTTTCAAAAAATTTTTTTCCTTAAAACATTTATTCCAAGCATCGTACTATCATGGTATATCATCTTATTTCAGAAAAAACTTTTTTTAACATTATTTTAAAAATGTTTCACAATAATATTAAAAAAATGTTTTACATATATTGTGTTATTGGACATTATGTAATATTAGACTTTCATTTAATATGTAACAAATATTTAACTTCCATAAGAATACATTTTAATTGATTATTATATAAATTAGGTATCTTAGTCCGGGTGGGCCTGCTACGACACCTGATTATTACCCAACTAGTGTACCAAATTGTAATTCAATGGAGTTCTTTCAACGTTTGTCTGCTGAAACATTGTTTTTTATATTTTACTTCTTACAGGTAAGTTTAATATTTTTTATGGCTTTCTTATTTATTATTTTATAACTGTCTGAAATCAAATACTTGCTAAAAAGCAGCTATAAATTCAAAGTTTTACTTCTGGTAGTCTTTCTGGACTTTAATTAAAGATTCAGCTATATAAGATCAAGTATCTAAATGACATAAAGCAAACAATAATTTCATTTAGACTTCTAAAAAATAATAGAAAAGATCAATAGTAATTTAAACAATCAGAATATATATTTTCCATTTCCTTTACAATATTTGGAATTAGAGTTAATCTTCCTAAAAATTCTTGTTTTGTTAAAAAATGTTTTTAGATATTCTTTTAAGTCAAAATTGCATTTTAATTTCTATCTTTTCCCTTTTTTTTTTTTTTTTTTTATGTGAGTTAATATTTATGTGAGTTAATGAAAATTTTCTATGGTCAACGTTTTTGAATCTAGTATATTGATATACATGTATCTTATACATATATTCTTGAAATGTTGCATGTAGCATTTTGAAGAGAAACATTTTGCTACTTTCAATTTATCCTTCAGACTAAAATTGTTGAAATGTAGCAGATGTTTATTCTATATTTTCAAAATCAATGAATTGCTGAGAACTTTTTATGTGAAATTAAATCTAGCATTTTGAATATGGATAAATAAAATTTTTACTTGAAGATGGAATTAAATATAGAAAACTGTGAACAGTTTTAAAATCTGAAAACAATTCATTATTTTTTAGTATTTAATTATAATTGATTGTTGAATATTATCAACAATTGATTCATTATACAAATTCTTTACCAACTTTAATGTCTGATATTTATTATAAATTTTTAAAACAATAGAAAAATAATAACACTGAAGTTTCTAATTTTAACAGCAATAAAAAGTAGCTTTTAATCTTTTAGTGATTTATTAAAATTTTCAGAGAAATTCCTTATTATTCTATTATATCAATATATACCATTATTTGACAAAAATTAGATATATAACAAATTTTAAACTGTCTCCTTATTTAAAAAAAAATGTTTAGTGGGATATTGGCAGATTACTTAAATTTTGTTGAAAAATTTAAAAACCAATAAAGGAACAAATACTTACTTTTTCTGCCATTGTGATCTTTTGTCAATTAGAAAGAAGCCTCATTCGTTATTAGAATATCATTGTTAAAATTTACTGATTTAGTTTGAATATGTTTGAGACTAATGGCTTAATTAGAAAAATTAATATGATTCCCTGTGTTTGGTCTAAAATTTATTTTAGCTGTTTTAAAACAAGGAACAGAATTAGCAATAAAAATTTATCCTTATTTAACATTGTTCCACTCAACTGATTTAAAGTATTCCTCATCTGAATAAAACTTCTGAAGAGATTGATAAAATGATTAAAAAAAAGAATTTTTTATGCTAATGTAATTAGTAGGTGATGGGCAAGATATCTGTAAATGTCAGAATTATGTTCCCAATTCGAAGATTGTTTGGTCCAATATTGAAATATTCAGTCAAGAGAGAATTGTATTATATATTCTTCCCACTGATGTAAAGCTAAACTAACTGTTGATTGATATGTACTCTGATTTATGGTTCAGTAGTTCATAGATTTGAACATTTCTTAGAATTGTGAAGTCATTCAAAACCTAATTTAAACTATAGCTATAATTAGTTCTCAAAGGAAAAACGCTTGTTGAGTGACAAACAAACCACTGATGTAAACTCTGTATCACTAGTGTCTTAAAATAGAGCCCTAAAAGCCAGCTCCAGATGGGAATTCTAATGCGTGCACATTTGAAGAAATTGGTGTCAATAATTTGATGGTATACAATGTGAATAGTGTGTTGTTTTAGCAACCCTATTTGCTTAATCCTATGGGTGCACATTTATTTGAATAATTTTTGCATTCTAATATCAATGGAATATTAAAAAGCAAATTTTATTAATAATTTTGTAGAGTATGGTGGATACAAATTACTCTGAAATAAACAAGAATGAACATGTTGAATATTCTCATTTTCAACGATGAACGTCATGTGCGACTTTGGCCAAATTAATGCATGACGTTCTGATACATCGAATGCGGTCAAAGGGTCAACTATGAAGCCGAGTTACAAGGCTCTATCTAATGACAGTAGTTTATTTGTTAGATCTCAGTCTAATTTGAAATTAAGTTTCTTAGTCCATTGATAAAAGAGATTTCTGAACTAATATTTTAAAATAATGATAGAGAAAACCTCATCATCAGAGCTATGAATACTGTGTATTTGTATACTTATGTCATTTGAAGGCACTAGAACTTTAGTTTCTCTTTTCTGTTCCATTGTGTTCAGGAATCTCATACAGAATATGCGTTGTAGATAGAAAAATCAAAGCAAGATGCAATATATTTGGTGAAACTCAAAGGCCAATGAATTAGTTAATATATAAAGAAAACAGTTGATTTTATCAGAAAAGATTATCAAGTAAAGTTTATTTATTTGTGTGCTGCTTAAATTATTTTGGATGATGCACTGAAAAAAATAATAGTATCACTGATGTTTGTATTAAACAAAGAATACTGTTATTACTGATTCAGAGATTACATCTGTGAAGAATAAGTTTTAAAAAAAGGATAAACTAAGCAATTATAATTTAAAAGTAAATCATCAGTACAAAAAATGTTTTCTTAATGCAAGTATCATGGAAATAATTATATTCTAAGTTTTTTTTAAATTTTGAACCATTATTTATTATTTATTTATTTATTTTTTGTATTTAGTAAGAAATAACTTGTGAAATGAAAATAATTAATGAACTTATTCATTTTCATTTATATGCAAGATTTTTTAATTCATAAAAATGGAAACTTATTGGTATTTTCTATAATCAAGTAAGTTCTAGCATTTTTTAAATTCTTTCTTGGGGGAATTCTCTACTCATAGCCCCTTCAGGAGGTTTATTTTCTTTAAGTAAACACGGGTGTCACAATCCTGAGGTACCCCAGTGATCTGTTCTCTTTTTTCTTTTCTTCTCTCCTCTTCCCTTCTGCTGTTTCTTCCTCATTGTGGTTGCCTCTTAACAGGTTGAGGGCTCCCCCTGAGTAGCTATCGCTGCTCTGTTGCTATTAGCTTCTCTTGGGGACTAAATCACCCATGTGTTTGCCGTGCATGGAAACCCTTGTCCATGTAAAGGAGGGTCCTGGTAATTGAGGTCCCCAGAGACCAACACATTACTATGGCCTCTGCTTCAGGTAAACGGGAGGTGTGTTGTGGTCCTCAGCACATCAATCGGCTTTATGGATCAAGCGATTGGTACATCTGCTGGATGACTCATTAAGAGAAGAGTGGTCGCAGCTGGTCTGCATCCCCTTGTTGGACTGGGTGGTGAGTGGTGCGGTCAGGTCCCGACATTTTAAAAATATACTTATAGAGAATAAAAACTATTCTTTTCTCCCACGGGAACAATTGTTGGAGAAATCTATAGTAAAATTTTTTATTATAAATAGAAAAGAGGGTAATTTTGAAAATGTTTTCTCTTTTCTGATACAAAAGGGAATATTGAGTACAAGGGGAAGTCAGGAATATAAAAAAAAACTGATCTGGTGAATTACTTGTGGAGGTTGCATCAATAACACAATCCTCCATTATCTCCAATATGAGACTGTTGGCAAATATCGAGGTGATCTTCTCGCCTCATCGGAACTTAAATTTTTCTCGAGGAGTGATCTCAGAATAGGATTTGTTAAATACGTCTACGGAAGAGATCCCAGAAAATCTGAAGGATCAGAAGGTCTGTGGTGTTAAGCGCATAACTGTCAGAAGGGATGGAAAGTATATTGAAATGAAACATCTCATTCTGACAAATGCCATGCCAGAGCTTCCAGAAAATGTTAAATTTTCATATATGAATTTACCCATAAGGCTTTATACTCCTAATCCCTTACGTTTTTCCAGTGCCAACATTTTGAACATTCAGAAAACTTGTAGGTCAAAACCTACTTGCGCTTGTTGCACAGTAGTTGGCCGGGAGAGGGCCAATTGCACTGCTAAAGAGGCGTGTCTCAACTGTAAAGGTGACCACCCCTCCTACTCTCAAAATTGTCCAATATGGCCTCTGGAAAAGAAGATCACCAATTTGAAAATAACTAACAAAATTTCATATCCTGAGGCTTGACCTATTGTCACATCTCTCACACCAAAGTCTGGATTAAGCTATGCAGCTATAACTGAAAAAGTCACCCGATCCAGTAGTACTCAAACGGATTCCTGCACAATTCCCCTTGTTAAATTACCCCAAACACCTACTCAAAAGCAGATGCCTAAATTATCTCTGATTTCTAAGAAAGCTCGTACATATAAATCAAAATCTGCAAAGGCTTACAGATTAAAATCTGTAAGCCTTTGCAGGTTCTTCTAGGCCCTCAGTATCCACCCCGAAAGCCTTATCTCTGGAGGCTGATGCTGTATCTCTACATCCCTCGGATGATAATATGTTGTTCGAGGAATGGGCCTCCAGCTACAGGAGAGGAGCTTTTAGAACTAAACAATAATTTCCTTTGATTCTTGGAATTGCCATGGTTTACGTTCTCATTTAGATAATATCAATTCCTTTACTTCAGCTCTTAACCACGCATGTTTGGCACTTCTGGAAACTTTCCTGAAATGATTCAATAGTGTCTCCATGTGTGGGTTTAATTGCTTTAGAAATGACTGGGGTGACGATCATTCAGTGTCTGGAGGAAAATGCATATTTACATCCAATGATTTTCCCAGCACTATTTAACCATTAAATGCAACTCCACAGGCTGTAGCAGTGAGAATTCACACAACCTGCTTGATTAAAGTCTGAAGTTTATATTTGCCACCACATGAAGTCATCCACCAAGAGGAACTTGATGATTTGGTTGATCAGCTGCCTACTCCATATTTGTTGCTCGGGACTTTAACAGACATAATACCTTGTGGGGAAGTCATGATATTAATTCTCGTGGTCACCAGATAGAGCAGTTTATTTCTGATAACTGTCTTTGTCTGCTTTATACCAACAAGAAGACATACTTCCACATACTCACAAAAACTTTTCATTCTCTCGATCTTGCAATTTGTTTTCCTTCACTTCTGCCATTGTTTAATTTAATAGTGGAGAATGTTTTAGAGGTAGACCTAGACTGGAGAAAGTGTACGACAACGTCTACCTAACTACATGTACAGTCAGGCAGATTGGATTCTATTTACACAATTGGCAGTTATTGATAACGAAAATGGTATTGAATGAGAATATTGATGAAGCTGTTTAAAAAGTTATTACTGCAGCTGATTTTGCAATTCCAAAATGTTCCTCTATACCACACAGGCGTTGTAGACCAGAGTGGAATGATGAGTGTCAAAATATTTACAAGAAACAGAGGAAGCTATGGAGGTTGTTTCGGAGGTACCCCACAACGGAACATCTAATCGCATTTAAAAGAGCAAAAGCATTAACTTGCAGAGCTCATCGACAGATTTAGAAGGGATCCTGGTCTCGCTATGTTTCTTCAGTAACATCTTCCACATTCAGTAAGCAGTTATGGAGAAAAGTAAAAGCAGCTAATGGTATTTACACGGAGTTCTCAATTCCCGTTTTGAATACCCGAGCTGCTATTTGCTCTTCTCCTATGGATATGGCTAATGTCTTTGGTGAAACATTTGCTAGCCTCTTAAGCTCTGACTTTTATAGTCCTTCGTTTATAAAGATAATGAGTCGAATTGAGCAAACATCAATCCATTTCAACCATAGACAAGCTTTGTCTTATAACTACGAATTTCAAATGTTGGAATTGAAGCAAGCATTAAAGCAGGCTAACAATACCAGCCTAGGACCTGACAGAATCGGCTACTACATGCATCACCATTAAGTCCAGTTTTCTTGTTGAACATAATGCATTTGTTCTATAGGATCTGGACTGAAAATAAATTTCCATCTCCTTGAAATGAAGCGATAGTGATTCTGGTCCTTAAAACTGGTAAGTATCCTTTGAATCCTTCACATTATCGACCAATATCTCTGACCAGTTGCCTTTGTAAGACTCTCGAACGTATTGTCAACCCCCATCTCATATATGTCTTAGAAGAAAATAAATGTATTCATATCAATCAGAGTAGCTTCTGTAAAGGAAGATCCACTCTTGATAACATTACATATTTGGAAACCTAAACCCGCAATACTTTTGTGCGGAGAAATCATCTGCTTTTCATTTTCTTCGACATTGAGAAGGCATATGACCGTACATGACAATATGGTATTCTTCATTCTTTATATGATTTCGGCTTTCGGGGTAATCTTCCGATATTTCTACAGAATTTCTTATACTCCTTGTTTTTAAAGTACATATTGGTTACCTTTTGTCCATTACTTTTATTCAGGCCAAGGGTGTACCCCAAGGTTCCATTTTAAGTGTAACAATTTTTAATTTATGCATCAGTTCCATGCTTTATCATCTATCATCTTCAGTTCATGGCACAATGTATGTAGATGACTTGCAAATATCTTGCCAAGGTTCAAACATGCGTTTAATTGAGAGACAATTACAAACATCTGTAAATAAAATAGCTGCATGGTGTGCAGAGAATTGTTTTACATTATCTCCTAGCAGGAGCTGCTGTGTCCATTTCTGCAAGAAGACAAGCATTCACAATGATCCTGTTATCAAACTGAACAACACTCAAATACCTGTAGTCAATGCAATAAATTTCTTGGTGTGATATTTGACCGAAAGTTGACCTTTCTTCCGCATGTTTTACATCTGCAGAAGAAGTGGGAGCAATCGCTTAATATCTTTAAGGTATTGTCAAATACATCTTGGGGTGCTAATCGCTTGTCCCTGCTTTGTGTCTATCAATCATTTTATCTCATATTGACTTGTATATGGATCTGCTAGATTTTCTGTCTTATGAAATTTGGATACTGTGCATCACTCTGCTTTGAGAATATGTACAGGCACATTCCGCACATCACCTGTCCAGAGTCTTTATGCAATTTGTCAACAACTGCCTTTAGACCTAAGACAAATGCAGGTGTTTCTCAATTACTACACTAAAGTTATGTCTGATAGACATCATCCTATATGTTCCTTGGCCATTTCACCTGCTTTAAAGAGACTATATAATCCTTGACCATACAGCATCCAACCTTTTCTCATTCGGAATAAAGCTCAACTCTTTTTGACAGACCTATATGATGTCTGTTTTATTAAAACGGACCTACATTCACATCCACTCTGGTATGATCCACAGATTAACATTATCAATCCTTTTGCTCAATTGAGAAAATCAGACACAACTTCAATGGTTTTTCAACTGCTTTATCTATCTCATCGCTGTCAGTACTCATTATACATGCCTGTATTCACAGATGGATCTAAAACTGCAGGACATGTTGGCTGTGGCATATTTTATGCTAATACCAGTTATGATTACAGCCTCCATACCTCCTACTCCATCTTTACTGCTGAAGCTACGGCCATCCTTCAAGCTTTCAGCTTGTGAATACAGAAAATGATCATAAAATTTGTATGTATACTGACAGTTTGAGTGTATTAGAAGCATCGCCTTTAATTCATTCATCTGTCCCTCTTTTCGACGTGAGAAGGGCTGTAAAAAAATTTGCTAACTCTCTCTGGCAGGAGTTATGGAGTATGCAGGTCACAAACACATTGTGTGCCATCTTCCCATACCTCATTCCGTCATCAATTTTACCATTACAAAGTGCCAATGTTTGATTAACTCGCCTTTGTATCAGACACTTACGTTTCATGCACAAATATTTGTTTTTAAGTGAATTAAAAATCCAGGGTGGGAAACGTGATGAACCATATACAGTCTCTCATATTTTAATTTCATGTCCTGATTTTAGCCTTTATTGTTTTATCTTTTTCTAAAACTGATATTTTAACTATGTATGATTTGGTGGGTATTCATCCCACAGAAACCTTTTTGCCTTTCTGAAGGCAATCAGTTTTATTCATTTTATTTAAGTTTTATTATTTGCATTATATAATTTATAGATATTTTAATTAAAATTTATACCTGTATTTTTGCGTTTTAACTTTTGGTTTTGCATCTTTAAAACTTAGTTTTTGGCACACCTTGTCCTTTTTGGACCTTGCTCCATAAGACCCAACCAACCATCCCTACTCATAGCCTTACACTTTAAAATACATTAGTTGTAAACATTTTTATTACCAATGGTTAAAAAATGCTTTATCAAACTAATATAATAATAAATATATACAAGAATATAACAATTACATTAATATATATTTAGACATTTAAAAAAATAAAAAGTATATTTGTAAGCAAAATCTATAACAATCTGGAAAGTGGATTTATTAAATAAAAAAAATACAGTATAATAAAAAATAGAGTTTTTTTAATTGTCCTTCCAATTTGAAATTTAACTATGAAGTAGTTACTTTATTTTATTTTTATTATAGCTATCTTTTTTAATTTATATATACATGTGTAAAAATATTACATTATTCATTATTAATATTTTTTATTAAATTTTGCGATATATAAAATTAATTTAATAATATATCTTAGGGTACAAAAGCTCAATATTTTGCTGCTAGAGCTTTAAAAATGCAGTCATGGAGGTTTCATACCATGTTTATGATGTGGTTTCAAAGGCATGAAGAGCCTAAAACTATTACAGATGAATTTGAACAAGTAAATATGAAAGAAGTGCAGTTTTTTCATACTAACATTTTAGTATCATGAAATTGAATTTATTGCATTAACATGTATGTTTTTGTTAATTTTTTATTCTTCCTGATTTTAATGATGCAATTAATTTATAAAATCAATCACCTAATTCATTTACAGCTTTTTAAAGATGCTGTTTACCCCATAATTAGAAACCAGTTCTACAATTTTCACAAAATTTACTAAAATTGGTCCATGTTTTTTCTTCTGTACAAAAATTATTGCATATTTTAAATTATTGTATGGCACTTTTTCAAAATGTGAATATCTTTATTTCAAAGTAGAAAACATTTCGTTTTTCTCTTAATGTATGTACATTTCATTAAATGTGAATGTTTTATTTAAATCCATTAAATTAGGTTTAATTTTTTAAATGTACAAATCTTTTAATTTTTAAATGCATTTTTTAAAATAAAAATACTGATAATGTTTGAGTTTTTTAAATTCTTATTTATTAATTTTTTATATTTATTTTATTTTATAACTGAGAAATAGAAAAATATTTTTGAATTTATGTATATGCATAGTTATTCACTATATTTTATCAAATCTTTTAGGGCACCTATATTTATTTTGATTATGAAAAGTGGTCTCAAAGAAAGAAAGAAGGCTTTACATTTGAGTATAAATACCTAGAAGATAGAGATTTAAAATAATATTGGTATTTTTTAAATTTTGAGTTTTTAAAAGCCTTGTGAGAATTTTTACGTACAGAATTATCAAGTTCCCAGTCACTGAGAGAAAATCTGTTGAGACTTTCAACAAACCGCGCAGCAGTGCTTTATAAAGAATCGTGCCGAGATGGGGTAATCAAGTCTAGCAGCTGGTCCACTCAAAAGAGTATTCCTTCAAGTTCGCCTCATGTTGTCATAAGTTTATTTAGAACATAGGCTTTACAAAGTATTTATGTATTAAATGTAATCTGTAGCAGGTTTTCTAATAATTTCAAATTGAAAAATGTTAAAACAAACTGTTCTTAATGATATTATGTAACTCTTTTAAATGCTATAAAATGCTGTTAGCATATCAGTAATATACGAGGATTTATTTTTCAAATAAGATTTAATAAATTTGTGATGAAATTGTTGATACTGTTTATAAAGATTTTAAAATATTTTTCAAAACTGCCAAAAAAATAAAAAAAAAATTCAAAGAAATAAACTGATATCAAGCCAAAAATTCATTTCATAAAAATGTATTGAAATTTGAAAAATAAAATTCTTTTATATTAAATATTGAATTATAAAATTAAAAAAATATATTTATAGCTATTTTTAATTAAATTTTTGACAAAGCAATAATTACATAAAAAGAAAAATACTTTGTTTAAATTAAATCTAGATTTCAGTAATGTATATTTTTAATTAAGTTAAAATTCATTTCTTTTTATAATTATAAAAGACTTGATAATTGTGAATATTTAGTAATTTCAATAAATATTTATTTCTCAATGTAAAATTTATTAAAATAAATTATGAGCGATTTGATTTTTTTCTTCTTATTTATTCACCAAATTACAAGTTTATTTTATTAATTTATTTGCATAAATAAATAAATAAACTTGTAATTTGGTGAATATTTTCAAAACTTTATAAATATACTTTTTTTATATTTATGTATAAGAAAGTTCTAATCTATTCTATTCATACAGTTTTTTTAAAGTATCATTTAAGTTATGTAGAATTTTAACTGCTTTTCTTACAACTCAAGCATTTACATGATTATATAACAACACACAATCTGCAATTTTTTAATTTCACGTGTGCAATAAATTATTTCTTAATTGTAAATGACCATGTTTTATTCCTGTATATTTTTCCGGTGAAATAGATCACTATGTGTGATTTATGAATCATTTATTTTCTGAAAATATTTATTATTTTGGAAATGTTACATATTTATGTTGTATTTATTATTTTCAATTTTAATGATAAATATATTTAGGTGAATGGAAAGAGTGTTGTTATATTAGTTTTTATAACTGGTCATTGAATATCATCCTACATTTAAAATAATTGAAATTTATTAATCTATACTTTTTGTTTTTGATGCTGTTAGAATCAAGGAAAATCGCTAATTTGAATGTTTATTTAATTAGTGGAAGTAGAAATCTTTTATGTTTAAAAGGAATATGTGTTTATAACTTGAAATGTATTACATGAAAGACAGCGTACTAAATTTTTTTATTAATCATCCTGTTTGTATTAATATTTAAAAATTGCTTATATGATTTCAGTTTGTTAATTTATGGCAGGAAAAACTTAAAAGTCTTGTATAAATATTTATTCGAAACTTGTTTGTGTAATTTGTGTATAAAATTTATTTATTCTGTTTTTTGGAGAGCAATTTAAGTTTGTAGTTATATTTTAAGTCAGTGGAACAGTTGTAAGGACTATACATGTAAATAAATTGTTCAAAACTTATGTAAAAATTTAATGTTATATATTTCTTTTTTAAATTTTATGAAATTGTATTTATGCTGAAATTTAAAAGAAAAATTACAAAGGTGCTCTTAAGTATGCAAAAACATAAATGCTTATTAAAGATTTGCTTTTTTCATGATAAATGGTATTTTGTATGTTAAAAGTTTTCAAAATAGACTTGAATTCAGATTGAAGTGTGATTCTGTTCCCTAAATGTTTCTTCAAGATTGCTTTGAAATGAGAAAATTAATTAGTTTCATATTAAAGCATTTGAAAGTACTGCAGTGACTTTAAAGTGTTCCTTATGATACACGTGTCTTCCTTTCTTCTCAAGAAGGAAACAGGGTGTCATTTTTATTTTCTATGTAACTATGTGAATCTATTCCTTAATTTATGTATTCATTTTTTCTATGTGTGTTGTAATTAAAATTTTGACAGTTCTTTAAAGCATTTATCTTTTTTTTTTTTTTTTTAAAAAAAATTAAGAACAAAATATTACTAAATTTGATCTTTTATATTATCTAATGTATTGTATTGTTAGTATTTTTTTCTCTGAAATTTCTAAAAGTCTTTTTGCTGTGTAGGGTTTTCTATGAATTCTCAGGTTTTTACTCATGTGACACTTGTAAATATTAAAATATGATGACAGCCATGACTTTATAATTTCTGTATGACAAATAAATACTCATGATGGTATTGTTCTAATTATGCATATTGTATATTTTTATTTGAAAAAATTACACTATACTTTAATTGTGTCTATGGTGAATTTTTGTACTTTATGTAACTCTATTTTCTTTTATTACAGTATTAATCCTGTAACTATTACAAAAGATGTAAAATGACTATTAAGAATTATATTTTTTGTGACCAAAATTTTTACTATTTAAAAAAAAACAGAAATTGTTCATTCTATTTAAATGATTAGGAAAAATAAATTAAAAATATCAATCTCAAAACAAGAATATATAAATTAACATTCAAGAAATTTTACAGCTATCATTTCCAACCAATCCTGGACAAGGTCAATGTTTCTTGACCATTAAGTTGCAAATAAAAAATGAGGGAAACTAAACTTACTTCCATTGTATTCTGAGTTTAAAATTTACTGAGCAGTTACATTATTATAACTTATTTTTCAGTCAATTCAATTACTATTTTTTTTATCAATGTTTCAATGTTAAAGTGAAATATATGGCTAGTATGACACTTCATAACTAAAAAGTTAAAAAAACACTTAGTTGAACTCGTTTTTGTAATTCACTCAATTTCTATCTTACCTTGTGTCGCAAGAAAAATGTGGAAGTAAACAGAAATAATCTTGTGTTTTGAAGTATGAACTTGTGCAATTAAAAGAAATTAATTTCTTTTCAAATGTAATTGATACAATGAATTAGTGTAATAAGTACATTTATCCCAATATTTCCAAACTATGAATTTAATATTAATATATTTAATTTATTAATTTAAGATACACATTGTATTCTTATATACCAGTGGCCTTATTTTTTGCCTTTATTTTTTACAAAATAGAAAAAATAAAAATCTGTTATTTATATTGAAAGCTGTTTATGTATTTACGATTGTTATAAATTAGTGGTGAATGACAATTCTGGTTATTTGAAGTGAAAAGCAGCTCAAGAATAAAAAAATAATTTATTGATTCATTTTTTCCACTTAGGGGGTTTAAAACATGAGATGTGGGAATACTCCAGCATTTTATACTGGAAATTTTTTTTATCCTTATGTTTATTTGGAACAAATAAAATCTGATAAATTTAACATAAAGAATATAGTTTCACCAAAATAAAAAATTAAAATAAGATGCAAAATGAATAACAGATTTAACATCAGCTTTATTGTTAATTTCATTGTTACTTCTGAATTTTTATTGCATCAAATTATCTTTTATATATTTAATTTTTGTATTCTTAAAGGGCTTTCGAAGTTCATTCCCCTTTTTTTACTCATTTAGTTCTTTTGTAGCTTCATTTATTAAAATTTTTTACATGTTTGATAATGTGCTCTTACATACATTTTATATTAAAAAACTTAAAAAAAAAAAAAAAAAAAAAAAAAAAAAAAAACTACCTAATAAGATACAAGTAATATATGTTTCGACCTATGCTATGATCTAAGAATTATTATTGATTTTTTCATGATGGATAGTGTATTGAAT
>JAPDSC010097882.1:20502-61625 GCA_026290005.1 Latrodectus geometricus | reverse complement strand
TTTTATCTAATTTGTCGGTAAGCTTGTTAGTTTAGTTTTAAAATGCAAAGTGTCACTTTATTATTGCATATAGCTATCTAGATTTGAAGAGCGATTTCTATAGGATATTTTGAGGTAATGGTTGAAATATTTTTGATTTAAATAATATATAATTTCCCTAAGCATTTTTCCATGACTTTTTTTCATATTTAAAACAAGGTTACAGTGGTCGTGATTAACCAGTCGAATGAACAAATGTAACTGTAAAGACAGGAACATGTACATGATCGATAAAATGTTTAAAATAAGAGATCGTATTATAAAGAAAAATGAAGCAAAATTCGGTTGAAACTTACTGTATGGTCACCATTGGCGTGCTTTTTTCATATTTGGTGATAAATAACATTTTAACCCAACCAATCGCTGATGAGGGATTCTGACCGATTCTAGCCTCTCTTGTGCAAAATGGCAGGATTTTTTGGCGACTTTTTGAAAAAGTCGCAAAGATGACCGTACAGTAAATTTTTACCCAGAATTCACTGTTCCTACAATTGATTGAAACTATTTTGAAAGTCTCCTAAGAAAACATTTCGTTACATCATTAACCATGGCTACATACATTTTATTGGCACTACTTTTTGCACGGATAATAGCTCTTACTCATTTCAACATCGAGTCTACATGCTTCTGTTTAGAGGACACTACATATTGGATATGAAGCTTTTTAGATCTTGTAAATTAGATGAAAGAGAGTGGTGTTGTATGCGTCTATCAAATCCAATACCATTTACTAAAAGATCCGGATTCTGCGATAGAATTGGAAGTTTAGTGAACAATTCTGTCACGCGATGTAGTTATATTATCGATTATGAAATATTCGTCACCATCATAGAAAGAATGCAACACAGCAAGTGTACTTGATCGAGTGTATCTCATAGTTGTTTGTTCACCCTTGAGAAACACCACTCCCATGAGAGCATGTTCTCACACCATGTGAAATGATACCTCTGGAGGATGTCAACCCAGATATTGGGAATCTATTGTTTGTATTGTCCACTGCTGCTGCAACAACACATTTGATTTGATTTTAGATACTAAGCTGTGTGCCTGCCCTTGGGCATCTACACATTCATCGGAATTTCTAGGGCTTAAAATGACAGGCTTAAGATGTTATTAAGGCTAAAAGGATGAGATTAGATGAAGTTTTTAGACAAGATGGCGTCTGATGTAAGGAAGGCTGCTATTGGTCTAACAAGAGCATCGCCAGGTAGAACTTCTGCATCGAAAAGAGAAGAGATGTTTCCAGCTTCGCAAGTAGTGGCTTTCTTGAAGAAATTAGCATTGAGTTTGAATATATGTTCGGAGAGCTGTTCAATTTTCAGATCAGTTCTTATATTTTTATTTCTTATATAATATGGTGCATTGACCATATAACGAAGCATTTTATTTTGCATTGTATTTATGATTTTCTTGTCTACCTCTGACAATGTGCACCAGGCGGGAGACGCATATGTGATGATAGGGCGTAAAATAGAAGTATAGAGAAGTTTCTTTAATTTTAGATTTAATTTGGAATATTTCCCAATAATTGGGTTTAATTTGTGATAATTGTACCAAGCTGCAGCTATTTTAGATTTTATGTGTTCAGTCCAAGTGAATTGTTTGTTAATTTTGATTCCTAAATAGGTTGTAGATTTAACATTTTCAATTTCTTGGCCGAAGATGTAGAGTTTGTTGTTGACTTTGTATTTTCGCGATCTTCTATTTATTATAAGTAATTTAGATTTGGAGGCATTAATGACAACTTTCCAATTATTGCACCATCTTTCAATATTGTAAATTTTGTCTTGTAGTCGTGAAATGGCAAGATTCGGATTCTTGGAGCGTACCACTATGCCAGTATCATCTGCGTAGAATGCCGTAAGGCTGTGGATATTATCTTCAATTGGGAAGTCATGAGTGTAAAATAAATAGAGCATTGGGCCCAATATGCTTCCCTGCGGAACACCGGCACATATCCTTCTAACAGTGGAGGTAGTGTAGTTTATTTTGATGTGAAATTTTCTATCATGAAGGTAATTTCTGATGATGTTAGTAAGGTTATCAGGAATTCCTAGAGATTTAAGTTTGTATAAAAGGCCTTGGTGCCAAACCCTGTCAAAGGCTTTGGCCACATCTAACATTAGGAAAGCAGATTGTTCTTTCAGATAGAAACCTTTGCCAATAAATTCGAAGATTCTTACAAGTTGTTTTGTTGTCGAGAGATTTTGTCTAAATCCGAACTGTTGTTCAGGTAGTAATGAAAGATATTGTTTAAATCGGCCAAAAATAATTTTCTCTAGAATTTTTGAAAATGTTGGAAGAAGACTTATTGGTCTATGGTTTTCAGGGTTTGTTGGGTCCTTGTTAGGTTTTGGAAACAAGATAATTTCTGCTTCTTTCCAGATATCAGGAAAATAGTTAAGGTTGAGACAAGCATTATAGATGTGAACAAGGGAATTTAGACATTTATCAGGAAGATTGGCTATTATATTGTTGGATATTTTATCATGGCCTGGGGCCTTGCGTTTCTTTAATTTAGCAGCGATATTTTTTACTTCTTCTAAGGTTGTGTTTTCTATTGGAGTAGGAGAGTAATTTTGAAAGAAGTTATTATTAGTTTGTATAATGTTGTCAATAAATGAAGGATCAGCAGCTGTGTCATTATTTCTGAATTGTTTTTCCATGACATCTGCAAAAAGTTCAGCTTTATCTGAATCTGAGTAGACAAAACCATATTGTGCCAACAGTGCTTTATTAGTGATGTTATTTCTTTTCAGAGCTCTGCTCATATTCCAGAGTGAATTATCTGATGTTGAGATGCTTCGGATTTTTTCTTCCCAGTTAGCATTTTTAAAATCTTGGCATTTGTTTTTAATTTCTCTATTTATTCATTTCAGATTTAAGTACTGGATCTAATGTTCTTTGATATAATTTCCTAATTTTGTTCCTGTTTTTAATTAGAGTCTTGATATTGGCTGGTAATTTTAAGTAGTTGTTTATGAATTTAGTTTTTGTGGTGGCATTATTAAAATAATTTATGATATCACTTGTCAGGTTAGTTATTGCGCCATTTATGTCATTTGCGGTGTTTAAATCTGGATCTTCAAAGTTTTTAACATACAGTAAATTATAAAAGAGATTCCAGTCTGTTTTGTTGACATTAGGGTGAAGTTCTGCAGGTTCGAATCCCGCCACTGCTATAACTGGAACATGGTCAGAGCTTAGAGCTTGAATAACATCAACAGCAAGAGTGATTCCATTTGTGATAAAGAAATCTAAGATGTCTGGTCTTCTGTTAGTATTATTGGGATAGTACGTTGGTGAAGATGGAGAAAAAATATTTAAGTTTTTATTGCTAATAATATCCTGAAGAATAAGGCCATTTCGGTTGGATGCACGACATCCCCAGTTGACATGTTTGGAATTAAGATCTCCAGCAATGATAGTTGGGATATTATCATGAAAGATGTTTGAAATTTCATTTGCCGGTAATAGTTTTTGAGGAGAGTTATATATGCAGGATATTTTTATTTCAGTATTCTGAATGTTAATTATTTCTGTAGAATCTATGGAATAATTTGAGTGAAAAGTTGCTGAAATTGATTTTTTAGCAAAGATAATTGTTCCACCGCCAAGTCCGCTTGTTCTATCACTTCTAAAAATATTGTAGTTTGGTATATTAATTTGCTTGTTTCCAGTTAAATGCGATTCGGTGACTAGACATAAGTCTATGTTGTTTACAACACATTGCGAGTACGGAAAGATGGTCCCATGGACATTAATGACGTCATCCAACCACGTAATTAATATTTATATGAGGAAATTACAGTATTCAATGCAAACTTTAATCTATCTATATTAAGTTTACTAGAAAAAAAAGTGTGTTTTTAGGATAAATAAACTTATCATACCTTGAATAAAATTTATTGAGCAATGTAATTGCCATTATTTATGGCTTTTTGTTAGCATAGTAATATGCATATTTTGTTTTTAAGAAATTTCTTATCCCTGAAGTTAAAAAAATTGAATCAATGTTAGTCTTTATATTTGAATTTTTGCCCTGCAAAAAGACAAAAACAAATTATTATCATGTTAATTCTCGGAGGTATGATGGGTGCAGCAGATTTCCCAACCTAGTACTATGAAAAGAATGGGATCTATATTATCATGAAACAGTATGATTTTCTTCCTCGTGGATGTGTTCTTGGAATGATGTTTTTAAACTGTTCAATTGCTCCGATAGTATAACTACGAATTTAAGTGTTTGTTGGGGTTGGTTCAACAACCAAAAATGTATGGATTCTGGAATGTACTAGTACATACATATTCTAATTCAGGCTTAGCTTCGAATTAGAGGTGGATAGTTTTCTGGGGTCACATAATATGCCCTCCTTATCATGTTTTCATTGGTAATTCACCAAATAAAAGTTTTATTTTGTACCACACAAGGAGGGACGTGCACGAAGGTCATCCAAATTCTTCTTGCTTAATTCATACAGCATGCAAAATATTTTCAAAAATTTATCAAAGTTAATTGATTTGGCTCAATCCTTTCCCTACAATTTTCCATGTTATTAAAAACACGATTTTGCTCTAACTTTGAGATTTATCAAAGCTGGTAGCACAGAACTCGGCTTATCATAGAAATCAAGATCACCTTTTTGAAAATGTTCAAACTTGGACGTTTTATTGAAATCTTACTTTTACCAAAAGCTTTCATTACATTTCTACATGCGTTTCTAGCAGAATTTTGTAAAAATACAATGGCGTAAATGCATTTTATAAATTATCGTGGATAAACGTCTCATTTTGACAGTGCATTGTGGACTTCCTGGTGCTGTAGTAAGGTATATGAATATCCATTATGTATTTGACTTCTGAGAGGACCTTTAAGGAGAGCAGACCGTATTCGCAAGGAAAAAAACCTAGAAGACTCCTAAGTTCCATACCAACAAACGTATGGAAAGGACACAGAAAAGCAACATCCATTTCCCACTGTTCAACAGCAGCTGGGACCTTTTGTTCTGAATAGCAGTATCTTATCACTAAGCTACAATGAGTTTCATTTCAAAGTATTAGGAATCATCTTTTATTCAAAAGCTCAGTCAGTAGGTGTTTATCAATGATAAAACTAAAATGCGTGTCAAATTGCGAATTTTTTTAAAATGTTTTTAATAAGAATATAAAAAACTTTTCAGTAACATTAAAAAATAAAATAAAATTGTAAAACAAATACTAGTTTTGATTTTAGACTTCATTCAATCTAAGCCATTTATTGGGCAAATGGAGAATATAACTTCACAGCACAAAATTAGAATACACACACAATTTTTAACGTATTCATTATAATCCAAGATCTGAAGTGAAAAAACCCCTCTTTTAAATTTTCAAGTTATTTAGAAATAATATATAAGAATTCTTTTAATTTAATTCAGATTTTATATTTTAAAACAATTTTTGAATAACTATTTTGCTTTGGTAAAATTTTATGTTTGCAACTATAACAACGAGTTATTATTTAACTTCTGCATAAAAGACTTACAATTGTTTGGTTGAGCATTTGCAGAATTTTTCAATTTATACACAAATGGTTCTATGTTTTATTACATCTTTTAAGATCACAATAATAACATATTTTAAAAATGTTCAAAAGTATCAATTTAAGCAATGGATACATAATGCAATTGAGCTAACAGCCAGTTTTTGTAAGGTGTCATATGTGAAAATTTTGGTAATACCATTGTATTATCGGGGTTAAGGACATTTAAATTATTCATCTTTAACAACCCGTCAAATGAATTCAAAGTAAGCAATTCCCAAATTCAATTATATCATATACCACAGATGTTCAATCCTATTGAATACATAAATGGGATAACATATAATTAAACAAAAATCATCCAGGTTATAATGAAATAATTAGGACAATTAGTCAATATATATGGTGCTCACATCCAATAGAATATTTGTGCAAGGTCAAATTTTAGTAATCATCAATTTTAAAGAACATCTATAACGCATGTAAAAGGAAAATCTATTAAGAACTTCCTTAGAAGTGATTTTAGCACTTCAAAAGAAATCAATTCTTATAAAGCAAAGGGAAATCTTAAAATATTAGTGTAAAAAATGAAAACATCAGATATTTTAAATGACATCAAGAAATTTGAGATTATAAATATTCTACAATTATATTAAAAGTAGCATGGTCATTTAACAAAACAATTGATATACATTAACATTCAATTTACAAGTACTATGCTCAGACTAGGTACTGATAAGAGTACTACACTCAAGATCAGAAACTAACAGAGGGAATTTTAATAGATGTAAATATATGATTACAAGTAAGATTAATAATGTAGAAACATGAGCAACAATTTCTAGTGATTTCATTTGAAATGGTTACCCTAAGATAAAAAATGAAAAAAATTGAATTTGTCTATAGTTAATATTTCACATTTAGATCTTAACAAAATCATTTTAAATTTTGAATTAAAATTTAGTCAAATCTAATTAATGATGATAAACAGAGCTTATATGTTATTGCTACAAAGAAGTATTGGTATCATTAAACGATAAAGGGAAACATTGCAAATCAAAGGATAAAATTTAACAATAATTCTAGATAAATTAAGTTTAAGAATAAGCCAACATTTAATAATAGATTACTTTTACAGCAGTTAAAGTATGTTTTTAACTTTTTAAAACATATATTATTTAAAAAAAAATATATTGATTTTTGCATTTGTTGAGATTTTTTATTGCAAATGTATTTTTTTTTTTTAACCAGACTATGTTTCAAGTATGGATTAATTTTGTCACATTTTGATTTAAATACTATTTTCTAATTAAATCGAATTTTTCACATTTCAACTATTGGTAATCTCCTGTATACAATTAGACCACTTTTATACGTAAAGAAAAATGTGTTTTATAATCTGGGTTCATTTTTTTTAAAGAATATTAGAAAATATATATTGCTGTGTATGATAATGTGGTGTCACTAAAAATTAAGTGTGACTAAAAATATAATACATTTTACAGAAAAAATTACAACAAACATTTGATTGGGTCCTATTTGGATTCAACTCATCAAGTGCGATATCCTGAAAGAAAATAATCGATCACCAAGAGCGATAATTTCAAGAAGATTCTGTTAAAATTTATTAATTTTTAGCTTTTAACTTTTAAAACGAGGTTATTTATATTTTAAAAATATATTCATTTCGCTAATAATTATATGAAAGAAATGAATTATGTTTGAACTATGCATTACACACATTTTGTTTTTGTACTGCACATTCTGTTTTTCATCTTACATTAGCACATTTGTCGCCATTTTTATTTGCCTTTTCCATAAATTTTAATTTAAAATCTGCTGTATAACTCAGATGCTCTCGCTATTACACGACGAAACAAACTTGAATAATCCCAGAACGAAACAGATCTCAGTTAAAATAAGCTAAGATGTAAAATCTTTTAGAGCCATTTGTTATTTATTTCACATAACAAACATTTTTTTCAAAACTTTACTGTAAGCTTTTCTCATGGAGAATATTTTTTATCAGATTATCCGCAGAGGCATGTAATTTGCACAACGAAATTCGAAACTTTTACACATAAATCATGTATTATATACAGAAAACTACGGTTATTAATATTTTCCAAAATGTAATTTTAGAGACAGCTTTTTACTTCAATGAAAATTTGTGGTTTTCAGCATCAGTGATATTTTAAAATTTTTTTTTGTAAAGTGTACACAAAAATTAATAAACATGGGAAAGGTTTTCTACAGGTTAACTCCAAGAGCTAGCAAGTTAAGCTAATAGAAAATTTTTAACTTGAAAGTATAAAGTAAATGTAGTTTAAAATATGAATGTTGTAAAATGTGCATAAGAAAGAAACACAAAACATTTTGAACTATGTGTCTAATGCTTCTATAAAATATTTTCCTACAACATGTTTGGTTGGTAATATATTTTCTTTCTTTTGGAGCATATATACCATATTTTGTATAACTCCATAATCTTCATATTCTTCCATCTGTAAGAGAAAATGAGATTTATTATGGTTTTGTTGTACTAAAAAATTTCCTTTTTCAACATTAGCAGAATAACAAAGTTGTTGAATTTATTTTTAAGAATATCAGCAACTACTATAAGTAAAAAAATAGTTCTAATAATATAAAAAGAAAATTTGACTTTAAACATGACTAATTAAGAAAATTTGAATCTAAATTGGATTTTCTTTAAACATTTCATATTGCAACTTATTGCTGTAAGAAAAATTAAAATATGAAATTATAATTCTTTTTGTAATGATTATTTTAACTCATTATTGAATACATTTAATTAAAAACAAAGAAAAATTTAACTATATAGCAGGCATTCACATTTCTAATATCAATATAGACTTGTAAAATAAATATTGATCAACATGGTTATTCATAAATATCAATTTATCAAATCAAAATCTTTTCATATTTAGAAATTTAAAGTTTTAACAACTGAATGTCTTTTAATGTTATGAATTATAATGTTGAAAATAATAAACATAGCTGCCAACATTTGAACTTTGAAGTCTTACAATTTGTCCCTGAGTTCTCATATTACATTTTATTGTTAATAAATGTTGCATTCACATATATTCAAAAGCAGCTTACACAAAATATTTTTAAGGTTATTTGAAAGATATATAACACTTTTCTCAATCAATAAATGAACACTTAAAATGAGAAAAAATGAACAGAAATTGAAACGTTGATAATAAAAAATAAATAAATTAATTTTTTTTAAATATAATACACCTATAATGCTTCAGATACAGATAACACAAAGTAAGTACAACACTTGCATTTATTTAAGAAGCTAAAACACATTTTATACATATAATATCAGAATATTTTTATTATGCAATTCTTTAATGATCCTTTGAGGTAGATATAACAACAATAAGATATTATTCATTAAGAATTTTTAGTTCATAACTACATTATTTCTCAAAGCATTTGGTTAGCAAAATATTTTCTTAATTAGTTTAGTTATCAATATATTATGACAAATGATTTACTTTTGATTTCATCTGGAGAGTTACTCACATAATTAAATACAGAAATAGATGGGGTATTTTCATATAAGACTAGTCTAATAAAAAAGAGGGAAAATATATTACCTTGTTATCAATACATTCATCCAGTTTTTTTAGCAATCTTATTTTTTTCTGATCTTTGGAAAGAAGTAAGGCTTCAGTATGAGATTTCATTAAAATAAATATCCAGTCAAAAATCTGAAATAAATTAACATTAATTAAATTTCATGCTGTAAAAGATGACACACTGACAATTGTTTCATGATTTAAATAAAAACAAATGTATTTCATTTGTAATTAAACATAATTATTGTTGTTCAATATACATAAACAGTATTTTTATCTGTTGGGTTTACATTTTTGAGTGAACTGGTGCTGCTATGAAAAATGTTGATCAGAAATTGTGCTTCAGTATCACACTCCTCACTTTTCGTAACTATTCTTTTGTATTTATTGTATCATCAATCCTTACATATCTATACTAAAATTAATAATTGTTTAACAAAATAATAAAAAAAATGTTTTTGATTATTAATTTTAAAAATTCAAAATGTATTTGACACAATAATTTTAGTGCCCTGTATTCAAGAATTAAAAATCTATATAACATGTATTTTATTATTTTTTTAATTTTTACACTTTTTGTTTTCTAATTGTATACTTTATTCCATTCAACAATTATTGAATTACAGCAGAAATTTTGTATAAATAGGGAAAATAAACAGATAATTTATTAAATGATTTTAATGCAGGAGTTTCAGACTATATGTACTGATATTTACAATATGCAAATATTTTACAAAACCTTTAACTTAAAAAAAGCGAAATGCATTAAGGGCTTTTTTAAAAATAAGCCAAATATACTTTTATAAATAATGTTAAAAAATTGCTTAAACAAACAAAACTTATAAAAAAAAGCACAAATAAAATTCTGAGAAAAAGAAATATTATTTATATGAATTATCAATCAAAATGCTTAATAATAAGAATTTACATTAATAATTTTATAATAAGAATATAATATTTTTTTAAACATCTAATTTCAATGAAAAAGTTTAAGTATGTATACCTGTGAATCATTAGGCTTATCTCCATGAATGTTGGAGGCTGAAACTTTTCCACTTAGAAAATCTAATAAAAACTCTAATGTGGACTAAAAAATAAGCATTTAAATGAACAGAAATTGATAAGAGAAATATTTGGAAATTTATTATTATGGATAAAAATAATTTCTAAATAATCAGGAATTAAGAAAATATTTTTAAATTTATGATTATCAAAGTGATTATATTAATGCATATTTTAATTATACTACTCAAGAGTAGAAAAAGAGAGAGAAGAAGAAGAAGACCAGCAGCAGTTTAAACAACTAAAATAAAGATCCTTTCACTTTTAAATTGAAATAAGCCTTTTATTAGTTTATTAGAAATTCTCCCATTTTTAAATGTGCAATGTTAAAAAATGTATATAGACTCTTATAACATCTTAAAATAAACTATAAAAACAAACTAGCTTTAAATTCATAACTCAATTTTTTGCTTTCTTACTAGTAAATAATGTACTTTCTAATTGGTAAATTAAAGAACTGTTTTATGCCGCTTTGCTGAATGATTTTCTCAATTATTTTTAAATTTCTTCATTAAAAAAAAAAGTCAAAATGTGATATTAGAGTAAATTATATTACAAATATAACAAATTATATTTTATTGACTAATAGCATTAAATATTAGTGTCATCAATTTATTTACAGAATTTTTTAGCTTACAATTAAAAACAATAATAATTTATTTTTGCAAAAATAGGCTTAAACTATAAAAATTATGTGCTATAAATAATCAGAAAACTATCATAAAAATTGTATAAACAATTATAACTCAAAATCTTCAATGGAAAAGGTTAATGCATTTAAAAAAATCAAGCACACATAACAATTGTATATGAATTCTTTTATAACTACGAATAAAAATTAAATTTAGGTATGGAAGATTGTTACTATTTTTGTAAGTTAGTGATTCGTCTAAAATATTAACAAAGTTATTACAAATTTAATGATTGGCTCAAATCTGTCATTACTTTAAAGTACATAGAACTGACAGATAATGTGATACATAGAACCTTAATAGATGCAGATTTTTTTGCACGTAATTTAATGTATATGATAATGAATAATACACAATTATAAAAGTTGTTAAGAAACTTATAGTTCCAGCCACTTCTGACAGAAATATGTAGCCAAACATGTTACCTATTATGTACAATTTATAATAATAAAACATTGTGGGAAAGTTAACAAAATGATCTATACATATTTAATTCAAAAAGCCTAAATCGATTATACATGTAAAAAGAAAAATCTTTATGTTTATTAAATTGCACAATGCACATTTTAATATAATGTGACGAATAAAATTAATTGAAGAATAAGAAGAGAAAAATATCTTACTACTGTATCTTCTAAGCTTAATTTTCTCATGTATTGCACTAATGTTGCATCACGAAAAGCAGAGGTGAATATAGCTGTTCTATTTAAAGGTTAAGAAAAATCTGATTTATGAATAGAAATATTGCAGGAACATATTTTAAATTTTTATGGACTAAAATGGTATAAGCAAGTTGAATTTTTAAAGTAAAAGGAAATAGTAAATACAATGACAGTATACAAAATTCCCCAAAGATTTAAAAGCTTGAAATTAGAATAAAGAAAATGCTTCAAAGTAAGCACAATGAATGTGTTATTTTGCTATGCAAAGTATGATTTCACTATCATTTTTATTCAATTAAAATAATTATATATTAAACATAAAAAACATCAATAAAATAGTTAAAAGCAAAGATTTATTTAAAGCATTGCATTATAATACCTAATTATATATCATGATTTTTTAAAACATGGTAACATATTTAACTAAAAAGACAATTTTATGTAATCATTTCTGATTTATTGAACAGGATATTAAAGCATAAATAGTATAATTCCTGCATTAGAAATATAATTGTAAGAAAAAGACAGTTCCTTTATGAAAATTTTGAATATCTATCTAAAATTTTTTAGAAACTTTATAAATTTAATCAAGAAAAATTAAAAAATAAACAAATTTTGGACTAATTTTCATGAAAGTATCTATCTGCACAACTTTCTTTATTTGTCATAAATATCAGTTAATTGCATTGCAATCATAATGTTCATTAAAATAATAACAGTTTTTTTACCCTTTTTTTTAAGGAAAAGTATATTTATTCAGTCCTTACTGTATTAAAACTGATAGAATCCAAAGGAAAATATTATTTTTAATAAAAAATAACCTTTTTTGAATAACCTAACATAGGAAAACTAAAAACTTCCAGAATGAGAAAAGAGCTCTACTAGTTTCACTGCTATTCTTTTATCATTATTTTTTCTCATTCTAGAAGTTTATTTTAGAATGACAGAACAACAATTTTCATTACATAAACAAACATTGCTATTTTCAAGTAGCAAATAATTGCTGTTATTTTAAAATTATGATTTATTATTGAGTTTCAAAGGAGTGAAAAGGTATAGCAAAATACTTGTGAGAACTTATATGATACGCCTTATACAGTTATATATGATAATAAATAAGAAAAAACTTTCCAAACTAGTATTAACTAATTGATTGGGTGTAATGGTACAAGATCTAAGAAAGGACAAGCAGTGTCAAACTAGTTTTTGAGTTCACATAACATCAAATATTTTATAATATTAAAACAGAATCAAGAAACAAAAATATTGCCTAAGACATTCTTTTTTCAACATCATATTTGCAGATTCGACATTAGGCTTAATGAATAAGCATAGTAGTCTCTAATTGGTTCAAAATACATTCACCTACAAGGCAAACAAGATGCATTCCTCTGGAAATTATATTTTTGGAGTTTAAGTCATGATAAGTATAATAAAAGAATATGTTGCCTTACAAATACTGCCAATTATGTTAAATTCATATTTTAATAGTAAGTTACATTAAACAGCTATGGGATTCATTAATTCCTTATTGAGTATAGCAGTCCTTCAAGACATATAATTGTCATGCATTGCATAGTAAATGTATTGTCTACTCAGATGAAAACTATATATTAATAAAAACTACAACACATTATCTTCTTAATTGAAATAGAAGCCACAATAATGAGTAAATAATAAGAAACAAACCAACAGAATTTGACTTAAAGAGATAGTATTCATGCATAATATATTTGAATGAAAAATATTCTTTCTTTTCCTCCCCCCCCCAAAAAAAAAAAGAACAAGAAAGAAAACTATACTAACTCATTCAAACTCTAAAATTAACCTCAATAAAAAAAAATTATAATGGAAGGCACTGGGGGATTAACCCTTCGCCATAACAAGGCCGGAAATTGCTACTCATTTAGCATTACCCGATGGGCACCTGTAAACCAAGTCAAGGAGGCGAGTAGCATTATCCATGTCACACCACCACAAACCCTCACATATGTCATAGGAACCGTTTATAGGGTAGGCAATCATTCATACGAGGAAAGGACAAAGACAGGAGAGAGAAAGAGAAAGTACATCCATGTCTCAACCGGGATTCGAACCCAGACCTCCCTATCTGCAGTCAGACATTCTGACCACTAGACGGCCTGAAATAAAATATAAGAATTAGATATCTTAAAGTTGTAAGTTTAGATAAAATGAATGAAATGATTCATTGGTATAAAGGGATAGCAAATTACTTAAAGTTATAACACATGACTACATCAAAAATATTTTATAACAAAGATAGCATCATCAGTGAAGGATACAATAAGGAATCAGGAACTATATCAAATTTTTCTTTCTTCCTCTTAGCCCTGGAAAATAATTTATGAAACTTTCATAACAAAATATTTTTATTCACATGCAAATAAGAAGAAAATACAAGTTTTGGAGATTGAAAAATTAATAAATAAAATAAAAGTTTGATGGTAATTTTTATATTTTATGATTAATATTATATTTCATCTTACAGAATAAAGCTATCAATTAATATATTAAGTTCAACTTAAAAATTCAATAAAAAATAGACAAGCATACAACATTGCTTAAACTAATGATTTTAATAAACATGAATTTAAAATGATCATGAATGTTTGAAAATAACACGGTTGGTAAAAATATTATATATATGGTTGCTACTTTAATGGTACAATAAAAAAGGGGAAAAAAATTGCAGCACTTATTTAATTATATTCTAAGAACATTCAAAACTCTGAAATTTCACTTTTCTCCTAAAAACAGGTTGGTTGGTTTTAATGGCGCACAGTCCAAGCAAGGACAAGCTGCGCCACTCCTAAAAACAGTGATTTGTCTTTAGGATGCAAATTGAATTTTGCACACCAAGACACACTGATGTGATTCACAGACATTTGAAGCTTGTAATGACAATGAATATTCAAGTGTTTGGTTATTGGAACGTTATGTGAAGCACTATCCTTATACAAAACATTTTGTAATTGTTACAACATTTCTTTGATAGCGAAACATACTTTTCTTTAAATCTTAACAGAATTAGTGTTAAATACACAAAGTTCAAATAGTGTTAATAAATTATTTTCAAGCAGCATTTTTAGGCATTAATAAATTATTTTCAAATTCAAAATACTATAAACTGAGATTTCTATAACTTCATAATTCTTAATTGTAGCAAAATATATTCACTTTCAAGCATCAAACATTGGTAAGAAAAATTTGAAAAAAATGGGCAATTACAGTTTTGGTACACAAAATGTAGCAAGAAAATAACAAAAATACTGCTGGCCATCCAAATTGCAACACCAAAAAAGACAAGAGATACCACAACAAAATTTATTTTGTAGATAACATGTATACCAAGTATCAAATGATTAAATTTATAGACTTCTGTGAAGTGAAGTTCCAGCCAAAATCAGTAGCAAATGTAATCACCATTGTTAGAGATCACTGCTGTTACATGCATCAGCATTGATTCAAAGAGACTTTGGATGTGTTCTAGAGGCACAGCAGACCAAACAACTTCCACACATTGCCAAAGTTGATCTGGTGTGGCAGCTGGGGATACAACCTGGGTCGATCATTGAGTAACCATGGATCACATGTTTTCCACTAGTGAAAAATCTGGAGAAAGAGCCGGTCAGAGAAACAATTCAATTCAGCGAATAACGAAGAATCCTTGGACAACGTGTAAATGGTTTATTTTATTAAAATCCCAATTCTTTTAAAAGAAATAAATATACATCAACAAATGCTATTAATTATGATTATGCAAATATTAGCAAACAAACACCTTGGCATTAATTAATATTGAAACATAAGGGAGGTATCATCTAAAGAACATCAAAATCACATGAAAGAAATAAGAGGTTGGAAAATGCAAATGATTAGCAGTTCAGTGCATTTGGAAGACACAGGAAGAACAAATGACATCTTAAGCTACACATAAAAAAGACGTCCAGTAGTTTTCTCTTTTGGAAATCACTTTATAATATAGAAATTTTCACAAAATATTGTGGTAAATCTAAAATAAAAAAATAGTTACCAAACATTCTATGATATTGCTACTGTCAGATATATTGTTCTATGATATATACTGGTCAAAATCTAACATTGTAAAATGAATATGGAATTGAAGGCTGCTGAGTGTCATACTAAACAGTGTAGGATCTCAATATCTTCCCGCAACCAATGTCAGAAAAGACAGACATATTGAAAAACCAGTGTTGTGAAACTATACCACTTCGTGGATCATTAGCCAGGAACTAGGGTTGTTTACAGTGCATCTTTTATCTGCTCATACAGAGAGAAGATATTTGGAACAAAATGGGCGACCTATACAATGATCATTACTTTCGCTTTGATTGACAACTAAGCACAGAGACATGTTGATTCTAGAGAGATCACACAAAACTGAAAACAGAAATCAAATAGTGTTGTCTTTTCAGATGACTCCCAATTCTACATGTAGCATTTTGATACCTATATATGCACTTGGAGTCTCCAAGAATTCTCAGTAGTTGTGACATCTCATAGGGACTTTATACCTGGTGCAGCTATTTCGTACACAATAAGCACATCTCTAGTTCAAACCAATGGTGATTTGAATGGTAATCAGTACCTTTCTGACATCGTAAGGTCAGCGTTATACCTTATCTCTAAGACCTGTGAAACACCATTTTTCAATAAGATAATGCAAAAACACATTTGTAAGTTGTGTTCTGACTTTCCTTGATATAGAGGGTATTTGAAAATGTTTGGTCAGGCTTGCTGAGTGATTGACTCACCATTCCTCTCCAGCGATTACAGTTGTTGAAGTGTGGCATAGACATGAAGAAGCACGAAATGAGTTGTGTAGTCCAACCAGCCAATCTCAAATCAACTAAATGTTTAACTAGATAAAAGACATTTTAGCTGCAAGGGTAACAATGATTTCTCTTAATTTCTCAAACCTGTAAAACTCTAAAACAATTTACAAATTTAATTTTGTCTTAATGCCATACTGTTTAGGTATCTTATTTATTTGCTTTTTGCATGGCGTCAATTTCAATAGCCAACAGTGTATTTTAAATGAAAACTTTATAATAATATTTGCATGTTAAAAAAATCACTAAAATTTATAAAACATCAATATAAAGTAATCAAGAGAATTCTTTAATAAAGACTGCATATTGCAGACAATAAACATACCGTATAGCAAATCTTAGCAAGTCCAGTAAATCTGATTCTTTATTATTGGTTTTAAATGCAGAGTCTTCTTTCATGAACCTATCAAAGTAAAATATAATAAGTAAAAATGAAATAATTACAATACATATACATAAAACAAATAAAAAAAGATATGAAAACATACTGTTTGGCTAGAACTTCTATCGGGTTTATTGTTTCATTTACATCCATTTGATTTTTATCATCGTCTGTTTTTTCCTCTGACAGTTGTTGAGACTAAAGTAAAAGAGTAATTAACAATAAGAAACATTTTAATAAAAAATTCTGTAACAAAATTTATTTAAGAGAAATTAATATTTTATTTTTGAATCCTAAAACAAAGGATTATAAATTGAAAACTTATTTAAATGTTATTTCTTATTTTTAATTAAGTATAGTAATAACTTTTTTGTGTTACTATTGTTTTAAAATATTTACTGTATCTATCAACATTGCATTTTATGCTAACGCTTCACCATAACAAGCCTGGAAACTGATACTCATTTAGTGTTACCCAGTGGGCACCAGTGACCCATGTCATGGACGCGAGTAGTATTACCCATAATACACTACCACAAACCTGTTTATAGGGTGGGCTACATTCATTCATAATCTCAGAAGAAATCCAGCTAACTCATAACTATGGAATAATGTACTTATTTCTATTGAGAGAGTAGGAATAGTGGCTCTACATTTTTCATACTGAAGGACTGATTATTTCTCACAAGTTTTACACTTTTAGTAATAATCCTATATTTAGAATAAATAACATTTTTAGATGCAAAATATTCTCAAAATTATCACAAAAAATAAGAGTTAGATGATCACTGAATGAAAATTAAGGCTTTATTTACTTCTCATTATACCATTAGAATCTAATTAT
This sequence comes from Latrodectus geometricus, assembly GCA_026290005.1. Lineage (NCBI taxonomy): Eukaryota > Metazoa > Arthropoda > Arachnida > Araneae > Theridiidae > Latrodectus > Latrodectus geometricus. The sequence continues at coordinate 43,935 of JAPDSC010097882.1, read as the reverse complement.
AATCAATAACAATAAAGTACCATTTTTTACATTATCAGTAAGAATCAAATACATTGAATAAATAACATATATTCATATAAAGATTTTTTTTCATAAAATAAATAATTTTAAATATTTGTTATCTATAAAAAAGTATGCTATTAAGATATACAATTAAAAAAAAAATTAAATGTTACTAAATCTAGTTTGAATAGACAATTAATAAAAAATAAAAAACAAACATTTTTCATATTTGGGATGGCAATAATATAAGAATATTATACTAATTCCTGCATATTATTCATTCAGTTCACTGAAATTAACATTAAGCAATTTGAAGCCATTAGGAAAAGTATAAAAGACAACAGAATTAGAGAAAAGTTCAAACATGCAAAATAAAAAGGTATAAATAATTTAAAGTAGTTTCAATTAAAAAAAAATGTCTTACTTTAAGAATTTTGTCATTTCTATTTAAAATTTTTTATAAGTTATTAGGTTAAGGTGATAAAGGTCATTAGATTAGCAAAGGAAAATAATTATGAAAAATTTAGAAATTATCTTTCCAAAATTACAATATCATTTCATAAAAATATATTTATTAAATTTAAAAATTCAAAAAATCTAGAAAAACAAATATATACAAATAACTAATAAAATAAAAGTATTGTATTGTTTTGAAAAATTAATTATGTACGGCAAAACAACACTAAAATACTTCAGTGTTAACTGGTAAAATTGAATAATTATCTAATTAATTTTCATTGAAATATATCAACACAACAAAAAAATAGATCTTTAGATATTAACAAATTTAAAATACAGAGTAATAAAACTGTTAAAAACTTTAATATCAAAGAAGTAATAAAGGAAATGACTTAAATTCAAAGTTTTCTTTATAAAAATGTCAAGAATACATATTTGTATTTCTATTTTATTGAACAAAATGTTAATTATGTGAGAATTTAAATAAAATAACAATTCTTTTTTAAAAAATAAAAAACTTAAAAATTTATTTTTGCAATTTTTTTTCATTTGTGATTTAACCCTTCTTTGCATAATGGTGGAAATTTCCATCATAACCTATAATGCCCAAAAATTATATAATAGAACAAGTTCACTTTAAGTTGATCGTGTTTGGATACCTTTTTAATGTCCATTGCATAAAAAGAAACATAGCTGTCAAAAATAAACAAGTGTCATTATCAGTGCTTAAAGTTGTCTCATTCCGCTGTTTGTTGTAGTTGCAATAAACGTATGATTTCGTTTATAATTTTGTTTTATTATATTAGAGTTTCTATTGCTAAAAAATTGAAAATGAGTCGAAGAAAGGTTTGTAACACGTGTTTCTGTTATTTTCCTCTTTTATTTCTATTTAGTACTAAGCTAATGATCTAACTTTGGATGATGATGGAAATTTTTAGCATATTGTTTTTTGCTAAATTTATACTATAAATATATACTAAGATTTTTTTTAACCATTTTTCCTTTAATTTTGAACATGAATTATATCAACTTGATTAATTCACCAATAAAGAAAAAATCATGGAAAGAAGGGTTAAAATGTACGATTGTATGTGTTAGTATTTTTTTTTTCTTATATTTTGTAAAGTGCCACAAAACGCTCTAGCATTGATTTTTGGAACTAAAATTTTTTTCACAGAATCCTTTTTCTCATGTCTTGATTAGTCTCAATACCAAATTTGGTACCATTTCGGATATTAGATCGAAGTACAGGGCGCTGCAAACAATGTCACTCTAAAGAAAGATCTTGTATTTACGCAGAAAATATTTAATAAAGTCATAAAATATTACTATGATTTATTTCAAATATCAACCATTATTTGTTATTAGTTTTAATATGAATATTAAATAATTTGAATTTTGTTATTGAAAACAAAAGCCTCTAAAAGTGACATTAATAATGTGATAATAAACATATTTGTTAATATACTTTTAATATAATTTATCATTTTATTAATATATATTGGATCACATTAAATCACGTTTTAAAATTGTAAGAATAAATGAGAAACAAAAAAAAAATTATTTCAGTACACGTATAAAACAGTAAAGAAAATAATTTTGTACAATGTATTTAAAAACAACGAAATGCAAGTTGATTGATGAAAAATTAACGAAATTTCCAACTAAATTATAAGAAATCATAATTATGAAAATTCCTTAGGTAAAAGCAAGTATTACTGAAGAATTTGACGAAATAAGGAAAACATTTTCCCAAATGAATCGAAGAATAAAACTAATTTCAGAATCTTTTAAACAATTCTATAAGGCAAATTTAGTACTTTCTGGAATTCAGTATAATAATAAAAATAAAAATAATGTCTTTATTAAACCACTATTTTAAATACGTGGAAATTATAATAATTTCCCTTAAAAATCATTTTAAATTATTGAAAAAAATTTTTTTAAGGTAATTAGCTTAAGGATTGCAAAATTTACTACATAAACTTACATAATTTAACTACTTACATAATTCTACATAAAATTTGGAGATATAAAATATGAGTAAATATACTATATAAGTAAATTCGAATTTAATGGGATATATAAGTCGTTGCTATTACACTGTATTTTGTATAAATTTATAAGGCATTACACATACTAGAATATTTGTAAAATAGTATGCTATAAAAATTAAAAAATTTACTATCTTAAATTTACACTAGTGAAAAAAAATTAAATATTAAATTACCAAATTATATAGAAATAAAAAAGGTAAGCAGAGTTTTTCACTTCTTGTGGGATTTCAACAATGTTCATTTAGTTACATATGTTAAAATGATTAAACAAAATCTCAAGTCATACAAAAATAGTTTCTTAAAATCATGAAAATGTAGAAATATATGATTTAAGTAAAATATTACATATATTTTTAAATACAATTAAAAAAATTGGGATTCATTCAAACTTTTCGATTGACAGCACCTACTTAAATACATTATAAAATGGTAAGACAAAGTAGCTAAGCACTCATACAATTCAATTTGAAATTGATTTGAAAGATGTATTTTGAAGTTTGAAAGGTATGTTTATAAATAAAAACATTTAAAAATCTTAACACTTGGGAAAGCAGAACAATAACCACTCAACATTATTTCTTTTTGTTGGAAGGTGACACTCTATGGTCATTTTTTAAAATACAATGGTTAATATGTCTGGAATTTATAGTTTTAAAGTTAATTCTCAACTACTGCAAACATCCCTGCCTAAGGAAGGAATGAAACCCATGAGTTGTTGAATTTAAGGGCAAAGCACTATCTTTTTAATTACCAGTTTGACATCTTTTCTTTCAGATAAGATATTAGAATCCAGTCAGAAAAATATCACAGTAGAACTTATAAGTAGAATATAAATTCTATCAAAATCATCATTACAAAAAGATTTGATACAACTAAACTTATCTTGATGCAAAAAAACCCTTGTAAGCTAAGCTATTTTTGTAAGATTATCTAGTTTTCATTAATATACCTGCCAGTAAAGTCAGGCATTAGATGCTAAATTATTTTCATAAGATTTTTGATTTTTCAAGTAATTATGGCTCTCTAAATTATATTTAATTTTCAAGAAAAGTGTTAATTTTATACATGCTATCACATTAATGACATAAATTGTAAGATAAACTCAATGTAATTTTCTTTTTTTTTAACTACATAAACATTATTTTTTATTTTTACAATGTTTGCATACATATTATTTCACATTTACATGTATACTCGCAAAAATAATATTAAAATACATCAAAATATACTCACTGACACATTTTTCTTTTGCTTCAGAATAACTTTAAAACACCAAAAATCAAAAATATCTTTTTATTAAAAAACACTATAAAAGGAACTTACAATGACAGCTGCTAAAGTTGAGTCTTTCCAACTATATTCTGATTTCGAAGAGGCATCCATTGATTTTCCGAGTGCAGCTGCCAGGGTTGATCTTTTAACATCAAAAGGAATCTCTAATAAATTATTATTCAACAGCAAAAATATACTGGAGTTCAGAATATCAATCTAGGTAAATAAATTTGTTTCAGACTAAGTTGAATGAAATTTTAAAAATTGTTACTTTAAAATACTTTTGTTAAAATTTTTATTTAAGAATATTTTATAAGTATGTTAATAATATACTAACATTGTATATTTGGACAAAGAATCTTATAATAGAAGAATAAATCTTAAAAATGGCATTTATAATGTGTATTATTAAACTTTAAATGTTATAAATTATTTAAACTAAGGTATCCCTTTTGTCAGTAAACTTTACACATAAATAATGCAAAAGAATAAGCAAATTCAAAAATCAAATCTTTTTTATTTTTTACATATTTTTATTTATTTTAAGTCAAAATAAAAAAAAGTCATTCATTTCATTTTAAGAAGCACATTTTAAGCTAAACTTAAATTTTAGAGAAAATCTTAAAAATTGTATGTATGACATTTACAAGTCAGGGATGTCTAAAAATTGTTTTGAGAACACTGAAAATTTAGAATTTGAAAAGGAAAAATAAATTATACAAAAGATAAAATAACATCAATTAAGAAAAGAAATATTAATACAAATAATATTCTAAACTAGAATTGATTAACAAAATAGAGGTTCCAATAATTATTTAAAAAGAGTTTAACATTTAAAAGCTCAACACAATTATACATTTCAATTAGTAAAACTGAATGACATTTAAATTTTAAAAACTAAAACAATGAGATTATTAAGGCAAAAAACATTACTTGATGAAAATCTGTAGCTGAGTATTTTAGAATTTTCTCTGCTCTCAAAGAGATGAACTTGGTATCCCACATTTTCAGAATTGTTTCTAAAATACAATAAAACAATTAACAATGAACAGTAGAATGAATAAATTCAAATGTGTAATGTTGTGTATAATACCTTTTTTAGTTGCATCACTCATTGAAACAACAATGTGGTCAGCATCTATAACACTAACATTAAGAAAGTGATCCTTAACATTGGGAATTGTAAATAATGAAGATTGAGCTTTGATATGAAGTAAATGCCTGGAAATTAAACCATTGGACCCTAAAATCAAATTAAAACTGTAAACAAATATATTTTCAAATGAAATTAAACATTATGTTTATTTTACATATAACATATATTTATTTTATAGTAACATACACATAATTTACTCACAAATGGATATAAAGGCAAAGTTATAACGATCAAGACACCAATTCTTCAAAATGTGATTTTCATTTTCAACTTCTTGATAAAAATAATCTGTGACACCTTTTTTTCCAATAGAAAAACAATGCAGTTTAAAAGACTTTAGCTGAAAAAATAAGTACACACTAAATTATCAATCAATATATCAATATTTTTATTTTTAATTGTTGATTAAAAAAATACAAACTTCATTTATGAAGTAATTCAATAATATTTTATAGGTAGGTCTAGTAGTTTAATGTCTTATTCTGCATAATTTTTCCTTTTTAAATCATAACTGAGTTCTGAATATTTCAGCTCAAAAAATGATTATAACATATTAGGAATGTTTTATATGCCAGTGATATCAGATTCAATATCTTTTCATATCAATAATTCCAAGCAATTTTTTAAACTCTAAAGATATGAAACAAAAAATATATCTGATTACAAAGTAATTCCTTTATGAGATTAACTGGTATATAATCTTAAACAAAAATGTGAATATGTTTATTTTTTAAAAACGAATATTGAGCTCTAACTCATGAAATTATATTTAAGAAACTAATTCAAAGAATGCAATTTTGAATCCAGTTGGATGGTTTTTGGAATTCAATTGTTTTGAGATTTAGAGATATGATAATCAACAAACGGCTTTACCTTAAACTTAGAGAGAAATATCAATTTTAACAACAGATTTAAGAAATCTTAAATGATAGGGAAATTTATCAGTAAAACCAAATAAAATTGAATTATAAAATTTTAATGGGTTCCTATACTTTTATGATTTTTTGCATAAATTGTAAAAATGAATAAAATATAAATTTAACTATTAAACAAAGTGAGCTGAATAATAAATATAGAACTTTTGAATCTACTTTTATGTAAACTCAAATGAGAAGTTTCATATTAGAAAAAACCTAAATTTGTAAATTTCAAAAATTTTTTAATCATTGATTTTTAAGTATATTATCTGCGTGTGTATATTTTAAACTTATCCTAAAATTTAGCACAGATTTTTTTATCATACTAATAAATATCTATTAGTTAAATTATATGAAAGAAATATATTTATTAATTTATGCACTATTTTAGAATTTAAACTTAATTTCTAAATCTGAATATATATTTCATTTTTATGAACACAATGTAATTACAACTATACACACAATGCTTGTATTAAACTTGATTACTGAATTTAATTTGAAAAATCTAATTTTTCCCTAAAGATATGAAAAATATCAATTAAAATAATTATATTTGCTTAACAAAAATATCAAATATTATATAATACAAAGGCATAAAAATTAGGTATGGAATTCAAAAATGTTTCCAGAAATCAAATGATTATTTCATTAATTTATAAATTTTTAGAAAATCAGAACACCAAAATATATAAATTAAGCAAATCTTTTACACTGCATATCTATAATGATAATAAAAATTGATATTAACATTTTAAAAAATTCAAGGAATGATTTTTTTTTAAATGTATAATTTTTTATAAATTTATAATGCAAGACATTTTTTTTAAAAATTTTTTTACCTATTTATATTTTTTCTGTATTTTAAATAAACTATAATAGAATATACAGATATTTCTTATTAATACAAAAATTTATTATCAACTGTTCGTTTAAGTTTATTTTAAAATTTATTAACATAATATTCTACTTAAACTTTTTAACATAATTCAGTACAATTACAGGGGAAAAAACCTTATTTTATGTGCGTTTAATATAACGCATTCTAAAACTGAAAATATCAAAATTTCTGATAAACAAATATCAAACTAATGTATGTTTAGAGTATAAGTTTAAAATTAATAGCACTGAGAAAGATGCATAAATGATAATGAATGAGCATAATAAATAGCACATAAAGGTTAAAAGTTAAATAGCAAAATACTTGATATCAATTAATATTTGTAATTTAATAAACTCAAAATTTCTCATTTAGAAAAATGCAGATTTCACACAGTACAAAGCCAATTAACCTTATCAGAAGAAATTTTTCAAATTGGAATAATTAAATAGAAGACAACAGGAAAACTGTGTAAGAAAGGTTAAACTTAAACTATTTAATTAAAATATCATGAATCATCAGACCAGAGTAAAAGTTCTAGTGTTTAACATGTAGAAAGAATTCTCTCTCAAACTGTATTTCATAAACACTTTAGTAGAATAATAAAGTTTTGATAGTAAAAACATAAGTAATACTAAAATATAAACCTTAGCAGTGGAAAAGCATATTCATTATTTCCTTTCCCAGAGTAAATTTTAAATGAAATAGAAAATGTGACAAATATATGTAGGAGAAAATTACACAATTCATTATTAATCAAGTTTTAACATATAGACAATGTGATGAAAGATTGCTGCAGGGAAATCTTTCATCACATTGGCTATACCACAAAATAAATTAAGATAACAAGAACTTCAAAATAAAAAATAAAAAATGTTTATTTTTAGTTAGTATTTTGAAAATTAATATTTAAAATAATATTCCCCTTTCATTAATGATCATTTTTAGAGTAACAATTTTGCACTTTTGTTTCAAATTGTTTTCAAAAATACTTTTTTACTGTCATCATTTACATTCATTTTAAGAAATTCTTTGAAATTTTATTTGTATATAATATATATAATTAATAACATATACACAATTCTTCCATTACTTATTAATATTATTTTCAGGAACTTGTAATAAGGGGTTATCTTTATTCACTCATTATTGAGTAAAAACTCAAAAATTGAATAAGAGCAATTATTTCTTAATTCAAACTGTACTATAGAATTGTTGACAGCAGAATTCAACAAACAAATTATAATTTTTTCGATTATAATGTAGTTAATTGAAGAAACTAATTTATTAATATTATAATGGTCACTTTTTTTCTCATCATCTTATAATATATTGTTTCAAATATAAAATAGTAGGAAAAATTTATTTGAAAACAAAATAATGAATTTTATAATGCATTTAGTTCCAAGGTATATTTAATTAAAGCATTTTAAGTCACTCATAGTTATTATTTTAAAAAATAAGGCACCTATTTTACACAAACAAAAGATATGGGAATTCATAATTTACAAAATACGAAATCAATTTAATCAACACAAATTTTTAATTCCTTTTCAGAGTGAAATTTTAATAACATGAGAAATAATTATGTAAATATCACAAATTACACAACATACCTCTTTTGAAAATCCTAAGCAAATAGCTTTTATATTAGAATGCATTATGAATGCATCTGCCCAAATTAATTCTTCATCTTCAGATATAATTTTATTGCCAACAGGCTCTGGTGAAATATAAAGTAAATCAGTCTGTAAAAATTTTCCAGATGAAAACAGAAGTAAAGGCTTGCGTTTCTGGAAAGGCAGAACAGCAAAAATAGGTTCCTGAAACTGATAACAAAATATTATTTAATAATATAAAATTAAATGCAATTAGAATATAAGTGATTTGCAGTAGCATTTAGTTTTGGTACTATTCTTATAAACTGGAAGTGTTTGACATATATGTAGGTTCTTCTTCTTCTTGAGCTTGTCAGATATGTGACCGATATGTGACCAGATATGTATATCTATTGCCATTGTTGCATTCCAAGCCCAATTTTTTCCTAGTTCCATTGTCTTGGGTCACTTACTTTGTTTATAAAATCTGATAGGCCCTCAATGGAGTTTAAGTGTAACTCTTTAGGATATGGATTATCTAAAGTAGTGAATCTTGTAAGGGCAAGAGCATCACACACATATGGATATGAGCTGATTCTAACCCTGCGTGGCATTTCCTACAAATTGGTTCCTGTTTAAAAAGTCCCATTGTATGAAGGTGTTTCCTTAAATGATAATGCCCAGTAATGAAGCCTACAATTGCTTGAGTCTTCAATCTTGGGAGTCTAAGAATCTCAGATGCAATTTTCTCAGATGAGTTGAAAATCATGCTTTTTGCATGTTTCTGTCCAGGAGAGTCATGCCAAACTTTGTTCATCTCCTGTTTTTCCCATTTTTGAATGGCCTTCCTTGTAGTCTTCATGTTGATCCACAAAAAGGTTCCATTCCTATTGGATTGAAAGAGGATCCCTATTTTGCAAGTTCATCAGCTCTTTCATTACTTTCTATTCCTATATGCCCTGGCACCCAAATAAGAATAATTTGATTCCCATTTGCCAGTTCCTTAAGGAGATTTTTGCATTCCATTACAATTTTTGATTTGACTTGGAATGAGTAGAGAGCCATCAATGCAGCTTGACTGTCGCTGAAAATAAGAATATGCTTACCTTGGTAGCCCTTCTTTAAATTTATCTGCAGACAGTTGGCAATAGCAAGAACCTCCCCCTGAAAGACAGTGGCATGTTCCCCAAGCTCTTTATAAAGGCTGAATCTTGGTGCCACGCCATAGACTCCCAGTCCTGAGAGGTTGCCTTTTTTTGATCCACCAGTAAACCAGATAAGATCATTAGTTTTTATTTCAATCGTGCTGTTTTTCCATTCTCCTCTGGTAGCAAAAACTACCTCGAATGGTCTTTCAAACACGCATGTTCTTTCCATGCTGTCTGAAGGCATTTGGAGAGTTGGGTGGTTGATTTTTTTGGTAATAGTAGTATGACCTCCAGAAGAGGGCTTATCACAACACTGATTTTGCAATTTCATTCTATATGCAGTTATTCTGGCAGCGCTGCATATGAAGATATCTAGGAGTCAGGTCCAGAATTACCTCTAGTGCTCTGGTAGGTGCTGTGGACATCACACCTGTGATACACAAGCAGGCCAGTCTTTGGCAGACTTCCTAGCTTGTCCTTCACAGATTTCTGTTCCACCTTACACCACCATATCACAGATGCATATGTAAAAGTAGGCCTGACAATTGCTGTGTACATCCAAAACATCATTTTTGGCTGTAGACCCCAGTTTTTACCAAGCATGTGCCTGCATGTCATAATGCATTTTTTTGCCTGATTGATTTTGTAGTCAACATGTTTATTCCAGGTGAATTTTTGGTCGAGATAAATGTAGGTTTAAACAGTAAAGATTGTATTACATTCAAAATTTAGAAATAAAAATTATTATCATAAAATCCAAAGTAAATATAAAATTAACGGTTAATTTGATTTGAATAACAAATTATATATCAGTATGTTTAAATTTTATATGAAGAATTATACTAGACTCACACTAATTCAAGTTGAAGAGAAAATAAAAATTTGAGGTAGTTTTAAAGAGGCATTAATTATGTATATCTGTATGCATAATGATTAACAAAATTAAAAACTGTTTATTACAATTTATCAACTATTAAAAGTCTTATTTTATTGGGTTGTTTTAAAACTAACTATAACAAGATTACTTAAAGAATAAATAACGATTGCATTCTTAATAGTAAATTTCAAGTTTCTCATTTCTTCATTTTTGGGTAAATATTTTATATATAAATAATCGAAATTATGATATGCTAAGGAATATATATTATTTAGATAATAAAAACAATATAATTTTGATTCTTATCCATCTATCTATATATGTAATAATTGTAAAATATCATGTGGTATTTAATTATGTCAATAAATAATATTATTAAATGTTAATCTTTATCATTCAAATATATTCTTATCTCCAGTTAAATAATAAAGAATGTACATTACTAAGAAACATGATATTAGTTTTGAGTTTATACCAAAGTTTATCCTATTTTAATACTGATACAAATTTGTGAAAATCTATATTTTCTGAGCTTTAAAGAAAATAGAGAAGCAACTTGATTACTTAACTCAGGTTCTTAATATCTTATTTGTAACTAATATGAAGTTTAAACTCATTGTCTGTATCTTCATTAAAAGCATCTAGCATAGCTAGACTGCATCTGAAAAATCTCAGCATCATATTAACAGTTACATATTTGAAAACAATTGGGTGTTTAAGAAATCTTGAAAATATTTTTAAAATGTAATCATTTAGAAATAAATATGCATTAATTTTTATATTGATCACTTATATTATAAAAGTTATTCTCATATTCATTTAACTTTTTCTGTAATAATCAGTTGCAGGCATTTTACGTAATGTAGAATATAGTTGGATTTTATCCATATTAATCTTTGTGTGAATTTTAATGATTTTTTCCAAGTTTCCTTAAAAAGTAGCTATACACTTTAAAGAATGTATATTTTAACGTGTTTTTATAGTGTAAAATAGTATGTGTATTTTATAGGTAAGTATTTTTTTTAAAGAAAAATATCCAATAGCTTTCTAAGAAACATCTGATTTATAATTGTTTTAAAGAAAAAACAATTTTTATAAGCTGGGTGTCAAGTAATAACATAAAATAAATAATTATGAGAATTAAAATTTAAGAATTTATAGAGTATTGATATTTTATGCACTAATAATTTACAATACATACTTCAAATTTTGAAGCTTTCTGTAAAGTTTCATCATTTGAGGACCATTTTAGCAGGGTCTGTAATATAAATATAAAAACATTTGATAGTGCATACATACATATATTGATAATAATTCAAAGAAATCTAAAATCTAATCTAATGGTAAAAGTTATTTTAACCACAAATTATATGATATTTAAAACTTTACTACAGTTTCTATTATATCTATAATAACTACATGTAGTTAAATTTTAATTATAGAATAGTAACTCTAGATTAGTAAAATAATCACTCAAAGAAACAAATAATTATACAAATTCTTAAAATGCTATATGGCTACAAGATAAACAAATATTTCTTAATAAGCAAGATTTGATTTTCAAAACTTATTTTAAATGTGTTAAGTTTCTTAGAATTTTCTCAGTTTTCTTCAAATTAATATAAACACATTACAGTATTATGAAGAAATATGAAAATAAATTACAAAAAACATTTATTTTGACAAAACTTGACTTTAACTGCATTTACACCTGTATCAACCTCAGTGCTTGAGACAATTCTTTTACATATTTTACTTAAATTGAGGTAAAACAATTAGAAATTAAGAAAACATGCCAAACTTGATTTATTTCTCACATTGATTGATATTTATTGAATATCAATGATAAATACTGAATACATATTCAAGTTGCTTAAAAAAGAGCTGCAATAGGTGCTGGTAATGAACTCATAGAAAAACTATTCACAAAGCAATTTAAATTCATACATATTATTAAGAAAAGATATACAATTATTTCACATTGATAAACTTAAAATATAATTAATAGATAATTAAGCAATTTTAACTCTCAGTGCATAACTTTGACTTAAAATATTTTATTTAGTCAAAAATAATAACAATTTCACTTTTTATGTAGTCTGAGAACCATGATAGAAATTTTGACTAAATCCTACAAGTTGGTACAGGTCTCAAATGCTCTAAACCTATAAATTACTGCACGAGAATGAATTCTTGCATTGAAACATTTGAATTTTCATAGGAAGAAAGTGTTAGGTATGGATGATTTTTTTTTTTTTTAATTTGAAGTGTGATTAATGTCTGACTGGTGCCAACAATTTTTTTATTAGCGATGATTAGGTGAGTATATTTTACATTATGTGTTAATTTAAATTGTTATTATTCATAATAATTTATGTAATTCATTGAAATGAATTTAATGCATAAAAATATTTGACACATATGTACTTAGGTTTAATGTAAATTGTATTTCTCATAAATGAAACTCAAATTTTCATAAAAAAAAATGTTATTTAGTTATTAACCTTTATTGCCCAGATGTCACCTGTTCTAGTTTGTTTTGTAATGCATGTTATTTTTCAAAAATGGATGGATATCATTACCATAATAATTAAAATAAGTTTTTCTAAATATGTAAGCTCCTTACATTATTGATTTAGATTTATCGTGTTAATACCTGTTTGGTATTGTTACATATATATTTTTTAAGTGTTTGCATTCTTCTGATTAATTCAAAGGAAATAATTTTAAAAAATATGTATATTTTATTGACCAAAAGAATAATATATTTTAAAGTTATTTTGTAATATGTTAACTTCATAAATAATGTAAAACCAATTTTTAATGAAAATATTTCGACACTAAATGAATATAATGAAAAATTTGGAATCAGAAATAGCACAAGATTGCAATATTCAAAATTTGAATAAGAACGTGATTGTGATTTTGAAAATCGGATATTGTGCAAAGAAATCTAATTTAGGCTGGCATGATGACAATGTAGTGCTTGGTGCCAAAATTAGAAATTTGCTACCGGTACTGGCTCATTGGATTTTACCAAATTTCATTTTTTATTCGATTTCAATTAGTAAGCAAAAAAATTTATTAATTTAAATGTTTCTAAAAGTTTATTCTTAGCCTAAAATTTCTTTTAAAATCATATTTATTACTTTTTAAATGATGCTTTTAACTAATCTCTGTGAAGATGTAAGCAATATTTAAAACTAGGAGATTAGAAATTTTTAAAACAGTTCTTTGAAGAAAGATTCAACTTGTCTAAGTCAAATTATAATATTTTCACTATTTTATTCATTTTTCTTGAAAATATCTACTTATTCTTTTTACAGACAATATACAAGAAAAGAATTTGTTCAAAGGTATAAATTTCTTTATTTAATTCACAAATGAAGTTTAGAAATTACATTAAAATCTGTAGACTTTTCAAGGACAGTGAATGGTTTGCACAAAAATAAGCAATAACAATATAAACACTTTAAGCAAAATACACCTCAGTAATGTAACAATTATGAGTTTGGAAAATGAATAAATAGGATCTAATAAATAAATTGATTAATTTATATAGATGCGCTTACAGATTATTACTTACAGTATTATCTATGACAGAAAATAAATAACTGTCTTCTGAACTGTGAATAACAGGAGAGGTAAAAAAATGAGGATGTTCTAGTGTCCATGAATGTGACAATTTTCTGTCTTGAATCTATAAAAACAGAGAAATGATAATATATTAAAGATATTAAATTAGAAACAAAAACTGAAACACAAAACCCTGTCTACTGATACTGAATAGAGAAATGAGTTTTTATAGGAAAAAGTATTTTAATATTATTGATGATAAATTAAGTAAATGCTTTATTTGTAAGTAAAACTCAAATTAGATTAGTAAGGAATGAATTAACAAACATTCTTTGCAAATTTAATAAAATATATTAATTTCATGAAAAGCAATAGGATAATTACTTTGCTTTATAGTATGTAAATTTAATAGTTGTTAGTCAATTACGAGATACAAGAATCATGTTTAAAAGCTGATATAATTTATAAGTTACAATTAAATTTTGTATTTTAACAGGCAAAATGGATTTTTACATGTTTGAAAATATTATAGCAATATTAATGAACATTATGTTATTGTAAAAAATGTTAGCATTCACAAATTCATGAAAGAAATTTAAAATTTTATGAAGACAAAATTAAATATGAAAACAATATTTTAAAGTTAGATTCTTGTTATGAATATGAATTCAGTTAGATGTTCAGTTCAAAGTCGATTCTAAAGCACTGAAAATATCAATGGCAAAGATGAAAGTCAAAAACAAATTATTGATAGAAAAATATTGATCATCACTTATCAGTTTTACATATTAAATGTTGGAAATCATGCTGTAATTTAATTCATGGAAGAAAATGTATCAAAAGTTGCTATACACAGACTAATTAAAAATTAGAATGATGACATTTCTTTAAATAAAAATCAGTATCTTAGAAAGAAATGAAGAAAATTAACTAAAGTCAACACATTCAACACTTGCCTTCCCTGAATATTTGTCATAACATCATTTAAAAAATTTAAGAACAGTCAATAATAATTTATAAAACTTAAAACTAAATATCAAATAAAGTATGAGAAGAATTAACTGACACATATGAAAAGCAATACAGAAAGTTGTATAAAATATACAAACATTATCACAAATTTTTACAGAATAATTGCCATTAATGACAATATTATATAATTTAAAAAATCTAAATTTCACAATTGGATTTTAGACTGGAAATTCATATATCCTAAAAATGTAAAAAGTAAAGAAATTACTTCATGTTTTAGAGATGGGAACAATTTAAGGTATGTACTTCTATTTATCTAGCTATTTGCTACTATGTAAGAGCAGACTACAATAGAACATTTCCTATATTTTAAATCGATGTTATACAGGAAAAAATTGACAATAACACAAGAAAAGAAATTTATAGATAAGATTTTTATGTTGTTTTAAATTAACTAGCATTAACTACATATAAAAAATACTAAAGGAAATTGTCTAAAAGAGATAGCTCAAACAAAGAAATAATAAAGGATATAAGGACATGAAATTTCATAATGAAAATGAATGAATGTCAACATTAAATTAGTTTTGTTTGTTAGTATATTAAAAGTTATAAATAATTACTTGAAAAAGCTTAAAATTTCATTTTAATTATTTTTGGGCTAGAATAATTAATAAGATTTTGAAATTTGGGTGTCAACTTCTTATGCTGCTTTCGATTCTTTATAAATTAATTAATTTTGTAAAAGATAAATATTAATACTCTCATTTTAATATTTTAAAGGATTGATTATTAAAATTTCTAGCAGTAAAAACTCGACTGAATTTCTGACTGATATATAAAACAAATATTACATACTTAATAAATTAGTTAAATCTATTTTAAATGTAATTTTCTCATAATATATAAAAATAACTATTAGGTTAACTCTTTGCTAAATATGCATAAATTAGTTAACCATAATAGGAACATATTTTACACACCAATTGAAAAATATTGACATGACAATTGCTTATAGGAAAAAAATAAAAACACCAGAAACCTCAGTAGTATTCAAAACATTAACTATAAAATGGCAAGATAAAACGCTCTGAGAACTTAATTTAATTTATTTATTTTTAAAAATAGGATATGAACTTTGACAAATGCATACGTATTGCAAAATTTTAATGATAACTTGATTAAGATAATGGTAATGGTTGTAATTTTCTTTTACTTTAAATAATTAATATACAATTTAACATATTTTTAGAAATAGTTTAATGACTACAAATATCATAAAAACAATTAACTAACTTTTATAATTGAATTTGTACCATCATGGATTAAGTAACCTTTTTCAGCAAAAATAATTGGAAGGCGATAATATTTCTTAATATTAATAGAATTAAACTGATATTCTTCAAAAAATTTCATATCTAATTATTTATTTACTTAAAATAAGCCGATGTTCTTGGACTTTTAAGCAAATAAACAAATATTCGATTAAAAACGTGTTTTTCACAGTGGTTGCAGTTAAATTTATCATTTGAGCTAGACAAAATTTGTTGAAAAAAATTTTAATATACAAATATTAAATATTCTTTCATTCAAAAGTTTTTAAACTTTCTTAATCTAAACTTAACAACACAATGCATAAAAATAGCTGAAATTTTTAAATAAAAGGAATGGGCTATATTTCAATTTAGTTTGAACAGAAATCAATTCTTTCTCTTTCATGTACGATGCAATACTTGAATAAATTTTATATGTATCCTTTATTATTTTCTATAGTAGCTTATACTTTTTTGCATTGCTGCTACTTTTAAGCATATTAATAGCTGAAAGAAAAAAAAAATGTGAAATCCTTTCAGTGTAGTTTTACAAACAATGGATGTAGAAGTTGTCGTAAGCATGTTTATTTCCTGAAGTACAGATGGTCACTAGGGTATTAAATGTAAAAAAACACTACATTGCTAACCATAAGTAATTTCCTGCAGAAATATTTACGGAAATTTTCGTAGATATTTTCTGTTTCTGATAGTTTCAGAACGAATTAATCAATCAACGAAGTGCTGATTGTGAACGAAATTGAAAAACAATTTTTGATATTTATTTTTCCTAAAAATTAATATTTTACCAGCATATACTAGAAAATAATTAACTTTGCTTAGTTTGCTTTCTCTGAGATGATGAGGCGATTCCTTCAAATATTATCGAATTCTAGATATTTTGTTATAACACCTAAAAACTATTACTGTATGAAAGAACAGCCTGTTAATATTGTGCAGTTCGATTTCTTGAAAGAAAAGTTGTCTCAGAAAAGGATCACTATGATAGATGTTCGGGAACCAGCGGAATTAAAAGATGACGGGAAAATACCAAACACTGTTAATATACCTTTAGGAGAGATTATGGAAGCTTTTAAGATGAGTGATAATGCATTCAGAGAGAAATATGGAGTTAGTAAACCAGATTTTACGACTGGTTTTGTGCTTTCATGCAGATCTGGGAAAAGGGCTACCGGAGCGTATGAAAAATTGAAGTCTCTTGGCTATGGAAATATTTCTATATATGCTGGAAGTTTTTTGGATTGGGTGGAAAACGGTGGCCCTGTTGAAAAATAATCTGCCATTCTTCCAACATAAAGTGATTAATTAAAATAGGCCTTGCTATATTTTTTACTACAGCAAGGAAAATACAAGTATTCAAGAAATCTGTATTGTTATATATTTTACAGTACATTTTTTATAACAATTGATATGTATTTTATAGTTATTATATTTAATTATTTAGGTTGTCAAATGCTAATTGCTGTTTTTGAACAAATATAATATATAATTCTGTCATTTTTTTCCTTTTAATATTTTATCATTTTTATAAAAGAATAAAAAATAAGCTTGTTATTTCATATTTTAAAAATATAATAGTAGACTGGTGTTTTTAGAAGATAGAATTTGCTATTTAATTGTGGAAATAATTATTCTTTAAACTTAGAGTTTGTTGAGTTGAAATTTCTTTGCTAAAAAGCTCAAAAGCTGTAAGACAATGTCTTACAGCTTTTAGATTATTTACTTGTTACTTTTAGAAGCAGTGTGATAAATGGGTTGATAAACTGTTGTGTAGAAATCAAAATGTTATGCATTGTACAAGATCTCCAATGCAGAAGGGAAAATTTTTAATTTACAAATAATTTGTTTTCCCAATACCTATGTATTATCCTGTCAACCAAATCTGCATAAAAATATGTCATTGAATGATGTAATTTAGCACTACATGAATTATAAAGTTTTTATCTAATTTCTAGAATGATGAAGTAAATTGTTCTGCTTTTCTTTTACATTTTGTAAAAAAATTATTAAAATTTACAAAATTTGTTGTCATATTTTTATGGTAAGAAAAGTTGACAAAATAATGTGAAAGTACCCTTTCCCCAATATTATATATTCTCTTAGTGAATAAGCAATTTTGGAGCAAATATTCTTTTATTTCTTGTTTGCTTTGTATTTCTTTTACATATCTAAATATATCAATTTATTTAGCTGTAAAATATAATAACAATCAAAACTGAAGCGAAAAAAATAAACAATTGAAAGTTATTTAAATAATTTTAAGATTAAAATTAGAAATAATAGTAATCATTCTTTCTTATTGTTTTTTCTATTTTTTTACTTATAAAAATTAATAAATTAAAGTTCTTATTTAGTTTTATTTTCAGTTGATTTTATTATAATTGGTAAAGTGCTCATAGATATAAGATAAAAATTATGGAATGAAATTTGATTTATATGTTTCATAGTTCCACAGTTCATATGCAGTCTAATTTTTTTTAATGATGAAATATTTAACTTTTTTTTAGTACTTTTAAATGTATCAAGTCATTCACTTAATAAAAATCAATTTGTATTATTTTGAGGTAAAAGATATGTTATATTTAATTTTGTTGATATTTCAGAATTACTTTATTATTTAAATTATTTATCTTTTTTGTAACATTTTACATTACTTGTTCTTAGAAATCTATATTTGTGATTATAGAATAAAGATATCTGTCATGCAATTTTGCTCTAATTTTAGAAACATTTAGTAATTTCTGAAAACATTCATTATTTTATGCTTAAAATTTTCAATTCTTGGATGCTTAAAATATTTTAAATAAAGCCTTTGTCTTATTAATATCTTTTACTTACAATAGTGATTATATATGCAGTTGTTTCATTAAGTACATGATAATGTGGCACTCATCTACTTCAAAGAAGGTTATTGAAATAAAAAAAAATATAGTTCAATCTGGGTTTTTTTTATTAAAAATTATAATTTTTTTAGAAATTAATTTAAACCAAATAGGTTAGTTTGTAAATCTAATGTCATTAGTAATTTATGATGGCACAGACTCCTTAAATTCGCTGAAATCCCTTATGAATTCTGTGTAATAATTGCAAACAAGTCATCTGAATGTTTTACTTAATATGAAAATTATGTTTGTAGTATTATTTTGTATTATGTTGTAAACAGTTCTTCATACAATGTTTACAACATAATACAAAACACTTCTATTATTAATTAATAGTTTATACAATAATGCAATTTATATATATTTAGAGTATTGTTATTAAGTATATGACAAAATTATAATGTTAGATAACAATATTGCTCAAAACTTTATTTTATTTATTTCTTTTTGTTGATAATGCATAAAAGTTATTCCATTAAATTGTAATTTTTTAAATAAATACATGTTCAATATATTTTTAGAATATTTAAATAAAAGAATATTTTTATGTTACATCCCGGTACTTCAAGACACAAATACTTAGATAAAAATTCAATTTTGATATCCCTGTTTCTGCTCTTCCACCTCTAAATCTTACTTTTACAATGATGTATTCCATAGTCAGGATTGTCTGACATTCAGCCTTACTTTTCTAGGACTGTTAGGCAATATTCTTCAGGCCTTAGTTTCACAATATTACACTCGTTGGCTTGGATCAAGGCTTCTAAATTCTAACCAGCATTATTAAAATAATGATGCTAGAATGGAAGCCAAAAATGTATGCTATACTCTGTATCAACTATATTATATAGAAATTTAGTTGATACAGTATAGCATACATTTTTAGCTACTGAAATCAGCCTTTGAGCATTATAGCAAACCAATTGAAACAAACTAACCGAAATAAACATGTATATTAAATTCAAATTATAATTAATTCAATTATGATTATAATTTAAAGAATCTTAGTATCAAAACTAACCATATAGTTTTTCTAAATTTTAATCTATTTATTAATTAATTATTTATTTATTATTATTTTTTTTTTTAAGAAATTTGGGTTTTGTTTCAAAGAAACTGCCAATATAATCTTCATTTTTGATAACCTGTTTTAGTTTATTTATTCTTTTCTGTGATGATTCTTTTTGTAAATTAAGATTCTCCATTGCAGTACTTATATGTACAGTGGAGTAGAGTTACATATGAATTTGAATATAATATAGAATATTATGAGATATAAATATAAGACTATGCATATAATTTATTAGTATTACAAATTTATTTGTATGTAAATATAAATTTACATGTAATACTATTAATACAAAATTCCAAATAAATTTGAAGAGTTAAAAAATTGCATTTAAATTTGAAATCATAACTTTTTAAACTGAGAATTAATACGCAAGTTTATATATTATATATGCACAAATCTAATTATTTTAAGTAATATTCTATAACATAATTTTTTTAAAGAACGCTAGAGTATTTTCTGAATATCATTGATTTTCTTAAATCAAAAAGGGGTACTTCTTGGTAATAGTTCAGCTATGATTGAATCACCCAAGTAGGGTAAGAAATGTAAGTATTTCAATCAATTTGCGACTCTTTAAAAAAAAAAAAATGCATAAAAAAATTGAAGGTTCTCTTAAAAATATTTTTACGATATCTGTTTATTTAAAATATTAGAAGACTGCTCTATAACTTAAGAACCATTAAAATTTTGAATTTATTTCAGAGGGTGGAAAAACTTCGTTGCTAACGGAACTCAAGATTATAGATTGTTCGAAATTAAGTAGCTTTGAGCACAGAAATAAAATTGAAAATAGGTAACAAAATATGCAATTATTTCAAATAGAATTTTTACTTATATTGGATTATCAAATTTTGATATTATAGAAAAGATCGTAAAAGTTATTATACACACACACATTCAATACTAAGTTTAAAATAAAAGCAAATTCTGAAATTTAACAAAGTTCAATTTCTGCATATGATGGATCCTATTAATTTTAACGTTATAAAATTGTTAGTTAAAACTTTTTTAAAAGCAGGAAATCTTAATATGTCTGCAAATACAATTTTGAATTTACATATTAAGATTCTACTTCTGCAAAAGTAGACGCTTCAGTTTATTTTCTGATAACTATATTAAACTCTGCTTTCCCCTTCTTTTCTCTGGAAAGTGATAATTCGCAAAATTGGAATTTTCACACAAGAATAATTAATTTGTGAAAATATAGTTGTTAATCATAGAATTTAAAGTCTAAGAATTTTTGGAGAATATACGCTTTAAATGAACTGTGTGGAACTACAGAAAGTTTGGGATGCAAATAAGCGAAGTTTAGCTCAAAGATTGTTTTAACACTACATTTGACATCTAGAAAAAGACATAAAAATGCATGCTTACTTCACAAAACTTGTAATGATATGGATTTCTTCACTAATCTTATTTCTCAACGTAATTAGTATTTGTTAAAAACCAGATAAAGTATAATGAACCGTTTAAATTGTATAATGTCATTTAAAATTAAAACAGAAAGTCTTAATTAAAACCAATTAATTAGCTTGAGTTTTGTAATGGTTCAGCCAGTGAAACTTTTCTAGAAATGAGATAAAGTCACTTTAAAATCTTGTGTATTTATTGAATATAAATTCATAACTATAACATTAAGTAGATATAGTCATCTAGAAGATTATACAGAACGTAAATAATCATTCACAATAATCATCAACAGGAGTATACAATAGTGTTAAAATCGATGAAAGGAAAGCAAATATGTTATACCAGCATATTCAATCTTTGCTCTCCAAGTTGCTGCTGGCAAATCAGTTTTCATTATGAGTAATCACATCTATTTAAGAGTTTTGTTCAGAGACCTAAAATCGCATATACATTTAGCCGAAAGGCGGTTTTTTCAAGGCCCACGAAACCACCATTTAATTGAAACTCTCCAGTCTTTATAAAAATACGCAAAATTTTAGAAATGTAAATCACAGTTTGATCCGGAACAGTCTTAAGTCCATTCCTATAAGATAACAATGCTAATCCAACCATCATGGCCATAAATTCAAGGAACTTTACCAATGTGAACGTTGGCAAATCTTTTAACAAAGTTTCGCAGTAGTAGTTTCGTGGGTCGAATCCTATAGTTCCCCTCGGGCAAGACATGATTTTTTTGAAAGTATCGCGTATTACATTTTGCCTCAGTTGTATAAGTTTCATCACTACTTTACCCACTAAGTTCACAGACTCAATTTGGGAAGATGTTGGATACCGTTTGCCTGATGTTCTTGGTTCCCAGCGTATTGATTCATGTTCGAAAATAAATTTCATAATACGTTCCATGTACGCCAAGACTGAATTATACGAGTAATCTGTTGGGGCTGCATCGCCATACAACGGTTGATCCGCATAAGTGGATACAAAGGAAGCGGTTGATCCATAGAGAGGTTGAGGTAAAACTGCATTTCCATATACAGGTTGAGGATTCCTCGAAGCCGATGAAGCTGAATATCCAGGCATTGGTTGGTGCATATTTGCAAACATTGAGGAAGTTACATTTTCATCCATCCGTGCGGACATGGTGATATATGGAAAGTTGAGTTCTTCGTCGAATATACTGCTGCTGCTTCCTGGCTTGATGCAAGCTTCGCTGTTAAGAAACGATATCGCAAACGAAACCTAAACTCTTACGCAATAGCATGAAGCTTTGATGGCACTTAAATATCATTCCACTTTATTCATTTCATTTCAGTTCAGTTCATAAAGTAGGAAACGCTTATTTAATTTCGAAATAATTATAACTGAAAGATATTTAAACACACACACAGCACATAAGCACCACAAAATTTGTATTGAGGAATATAGTCGGGTTGAAATTTTTTTTATAATCAACTAACTTTAGCTTCTATTTCTAATCTTAAGAAGGTTATTATGCTCTTAGAATATATTATTCTTGATTAGTCGTAATGCAATGAATCTCCACTGAACTGGTATGAAAGTCCTCTCACTCTGGAAGTAGAAAATGAGTTGGCCCATCCTCTATTTAGTAAGGTAATTCGTACTAACATCTTAATAAATCTTCAAAATTTTCCTGGATTTCAAAACTTTAAAAAAAACCTGGATATATATTTATGATTAGAAATACTGCAATATCGAACAATATTAATCTCTCACCCTGGATATGAACTCAGATTTACAAATTAGGGAAAAAAAATTTTAAAACTACATCATTTCTGAGAATATCACATCTTTCTGTAGCATAT
>JAPDSC010097882.1:0-20492 GCA_026290005.1 Latrodectus geometricus | reverse complement strand
GCCTATTATTTTGAAAATATAAATCTTATATGATCAGCTAGAAGATTATTCATAAAGGACACATTTTACTTATGTATGAAGGAAGAAAACTGAATATTGATTTTGTTATTTTTATGCAATTTTAATTGTATGATAATTTTTATTAATATTCTTAGTGTTTATTATTTTTAAAAAATTTAATTTATATTGAATTAGGAAATTTTTTTTATTGTGTTAGTTAATATCTTGTGAAATTTATTTCAAATATTAGATTACAAGACCGAATTGATTGCTGAATATCTAGCGCTTTGTACTTCAGTTTATAGGTTTGATACACACTTGGGGTGACTGAATGCTAAGAACTATAACTTTCACTTCAATAATTCTTGAGTTCGATTCCTATCTAAAACCTGG
This sequence comes from Latrodectus geometricus, assembly GCA_026290005.1. Taxonomy (NCBI): domain Eukaryota; kingdom Metazoa; phylum Arthropoda; class Arachnida; order Araneae; family Theridiidae; genus Latrodectus; species Latrodectus geometricus. The sequence continues at coordinate 20,099 of JAPDSC010097882.1, read as the reverse complement.
ATATTTATGGTAGTTAGGGAATCAACTTAAAACTGTAGGTTCCTGTCAAATTAGTTTTCGCATGCAAAAAGTGATCTTTCAGAGATGAACAAGAAAAACCAAATCACCTGATGAAAGAGTGCTTTAAAACTATAGAAGAACACTTAAAGAAAAAGATTTCATCTGATTTAGACCCTTGTGCGAAAAAAGAGATCGTATAGCAAGAAATCATTAGAAAAAAGCTCAACTTAATTTATTAATAGAATAACTCTATATATATTTCATGTTCGAATCCTATCTACCGTTGAAAAATGATAGATGTATTTTATACTCCTGTTTTCTACATGTATAATGTATATGTAGAAAACAAGAATGTATATGTAGATCTCTCATTTTGTTGGAGTCGGATATTGGGAGTTTTCCAGGTTTCATCCTTTGCGGCACATGATTATGACCCACAATTCATGAAAAGTAGTTTTGAACGGCAAGTTACTTGGCGGATATTAAAATGTCTTACAGCAGTCTGAGGCCATCCATTACGCAATTACAGGCGCATTTTTAGAGAATTTCAATTTAAATAAAGAGATTTATAGGTAAGGTAATTAGATATGCAAACAATTTTTTTTAAGGTTTACCGTGTCATAGGAGTGAGACTATGATATTCGAAATAAGAAGTTTGGGGTTCGATTCTTTCTATTATTGAATATGGATGTTGATCTTCTATTTTCTTCATACCCATTTTCGGGGAATATGCTCAAATATTTTCCGGGTTTTCTCTTTCACAATAGATGATTATGTCCCAGTTCCTATGAAAAAGTCATACCAGATAACGAAACTAGGTGGTTGTTAAAAATATTACCATGGGGTTTGTTGTTTGTTTATCTATCCCGTTATGTCAAAATCATTTGTAATATTTATAAAAAGTGTCTAAAGAAATTAGAAAAATATTTTAATTCACATGAATAACAATAAAGGGAGCATATTTCAGTTGATCTTTCACACCCCATCAACAATGATTGTTATTTATCAACAATGAATGAGTACATTTCTCTCCATTAAGCAGTCCACCCAAAATAGAAATGAACGCTTTAGCCTCTAATTCTAAATCGTGAGGAATTCATGAATTGATACCCATTTTCGGGAATGAATTTGAAGTGATTCGCAAACCACTGTAAATTCTAAAAATAATTCGAGTCAACATGAAGTGAAAACCAAACATCCTATCATTTGAGGTTGTGAATTGAGAATGCTATCTAAAACATTTAAAAAAGATTTTGGTTAAGATCTATAACAAATCCATAATTTAAATTTTTTTGCATATCTTTTCTGATTAAACAAGTCATAATTATGCTACAAAACTTCTTGAAATAAATTTTAGATGCTTCTATAAAAAATGAGTTGCCAATCAGAATTATATTTTTCCCTTGATTGATTCCAGATATTCGACACCATTTTCGAGTACGCTAATAGCTAATCGTTAACTGTGTACTTTTTGTTAGTAAAAATGTGAACCATTTGAATATTCATCTTGTACTTCCTTCTTAGTTACGCTTGCCAGCCGTCCCGGTTTTCAGACAAAAATATGATGTTTCGAACGGTTTACTTCACGTAAATTAAATTTCGTTTCATAGATTATCAAAAAAGTCGGTGAAAATGCGCTTTAGGTCCCCTACTCTGCCAACTTGGCGAAAGTGTGCTGTGGGTCCCGTACTTGGCGGGTTTTCAAAAACGCTGTTGCCATGGCGATAATGGAATACAATTTTTAACGGTTTTAAACTAATTGGCAACCAATGAAAATGACCGATTTTTCAAACTAAAATTAATTAACGACCAATGAAAATGCTAAAAGAAAAAACCAATTAATGAGCATGCGCGAAAAAGCACAAATTATTTCCTCCGGAGGTTGCCATAAAGAGCTCATTAGGTTTAAAAACGTCTGGTTTACCCCGCTTGGTGCATTTATCGCCAAGTTGGCAGAGTAGGGGACCTAAAGCGCAAATTAACGAAAAAGTCAATTGTGAAGGGTTATTTAGGATAATTACTATGGCGTTCATTTCTGTACAGAACAGCAAAGAATGGGAACAAGAATCGCAGTGTGAAAGAAGAATTTGGAGGCTTTTATGAAAGTTGCGATGCATACTTGGACCTCTGGGAGAATAGTTTTGAAAACAGTTTTCCCTGATCAATATGACTAAAACAAATGTTGTTGCTTGGGAAAACGCCAAAGCTTTTGCTGAAATGAAAAGCAAGTCTTATTGTATCTGATATGTGAAAATAAACAATGGTCATCTATTGAGGAAATTGTGCTGTTTGTAGAGTATTTGCAGTTCAACTAGGAACAATGGAAGTAAAAAGAGATTACCAGAGATGTGATCATTTTCAAGTGGCTCAAATTGTTTGTTCAGATCAAGGATAATCTCATTGCAGTCTCGAATCTGAAGCTTTCTGCTTACTTGAGTTATAGGCACCACACGATCAACAATGCATGGACTGAAGATACAGGTTTTGTGATGACTCATCACACCTTCTCTAAGAAACACTTGAATTCGCGAAGATAAACTTAAAAATCATGAAGTGAAACTAAAAACTTGTCAATCAAATTTCTGTGCCAATAATACTAAATTCATAAAATTCATCCAAACAACCAGCAAACTTTGTTGGCACATTCTATCAGTGAGATCTGAACCAAACACAGAACATTTACCATTTTAATCTAATTCTAAAAAGATGCGTTGTTTTAGTTCTCAAAAATTTCTGTGTTTCGTATGTGGCTTGTGTTGTCTATAATAAACGTTATTTATTGTATTAAATGCCTTCTAATAAATCAAATATCACCATAGTTTGATGAAAGAATCTACCATTTTAAGCTTGTGCGATGACATGTAAAATCAATATTGGATTATCTATGAAGACTTACAAGTTTGAAATAAAAAAAAGACTTTTTATAAGAATAGCAATAACCATTGAAAAGTACGTTGTTCAAATTTTTATTTCTATTTCGAAGTGTTTACTTTAAGTAACTTATAAATACTAACATGATGGAAATACAATGTTTAAATTTACATGCTTTTGTCATTTATTATTGCCCTAGTTTAAAATCCTAATCAATAAACATTTATTCATGGTAGTGAGAATAAACTACCTTGTAAAACACTTTAAAATTTCTTCCAAGTGTGTACCCTTGAATACTTGCAAAACTAAGGGGATAATTTGCACCGGAACACCAATGCATTCTGGTGTCCAGGTTGAATATTTTAGAAATCTGACAAGCCTATTCTTAGTGGAGTTTTTGTAGATGATGAGTTATATTTACGTGTCGCAAACTGGAGAACACAAAAAAATCCTAATTATCTACAACGAGGACATACTTAAGACTAGGGTTGTACATTTAGAAGAGTGTCTCGAGTTAATAATTCCAACCATTATAGAATAATGGGAGATGAATATTGGACTTCTGCTTTCTTCATGCTTTTCTGTCAGAGTGAGTGCTTGGAAGTTTTCCCAGTCTGATTAAGTTTTTTCATAGGTAATGGGTCTTTTAAACATAGATAAGACCCATCATCTATGAAAAATCCTCTTAACTAAATCAGGACCGACAATATAAATGGATGTTTGTAGTGAAACACTATAAATATCCATGACTGAGGCTGGAACTAAACCCACAAACTGTTGAACTGAAATGCTGAGTATTAACATTTATCTGACAACTTAGTGTTAACCACAATAAAGACTTCAAGATATTTCTCTTTAGAATGTGAGTAATTTGAGTTGAGAATTAAACAATTTTGAAACTCACTTATATTCAAAATAGTTTATAGAATTGCCATGTGGAATGAAATAGACTGGGATTAAATGAATCGCTCTCAAGTTAGAGGGACAGTTGGTTAGATAACCAGCAGTTTAAAATCCATTGTGTATGGAGGAGAAATGGATGGTATAAATATACATTGAATTTACTAATTCTTCACTGATGTGAAATTTTGTGAAGGAAAAATGTCATAACGGATGTCGACTACATCACATGACCGTAGCTCAAAATAAGGAGGTGGTTGACAGTGCTCTATGGGTTAAGTCAGTCGAAATAGCCAGAAATATAATACAAAAGTTCAAAAGACGTGTATCCTTTATGAATTAAAAGCTTTAATATTACCGAAGCTGTTAAGAACTGTATTTTTTGGAATTAATCAAGCAAAAAATTCTGTTACTTATCACATTTTCATTTTTCCGATTTTTTTATTTCCACTCAAATTTTTTGATTAAAGCGAGCAGAATAAAAGTCTACATTTTTATTATTTTCTTCTGATGTGGGCTATATTGAAAAGCATTTTTATTAAATCTTTTTTGATGACTTCTCTCAATCTTCTTTTAAGCAAATCTTTATTTTCTTTGATGGAGTAAGCAATAATGTTAACCTTGGGGAACTGCATGCTTTTATTTCCAAACAATTTTCAAGTAAACAAGTTTATGGCTCATGTTATTATTGCTCAAAGATGATGAAATAGATTATCCAAAACATCGAACAAATTAAAACCGGAAAAGCACTCAATTTTAATGAAAGCAAATAAATTTGTTTATAATTTTTGATGCATCTTTTTTCTGAGAAGGACCCGATGAAACCACAATAAAGTAATGGGTAATAATGAGATTTACATGATACAACATCAAAACGTTATTATATAAATTACTCATTATAAGGTAATAAAAATAGTTCATTTTCAGCTTAAATCATTCCATCAATTTCAGGAACTTTATGAAATAGGCATAATAATTCGTAAATAAATGCATAATAGTTCGCCATATCTGGACTATAATCCATCATAATATCGTGTCGATCTTATATAACTTGAATAATGACTATATTTTTTAACTTCTTTTTAATAAAAAAAAATTAGAAGAAATGTTTCTCTGCCCTTATTCAAAATAATATTTATTTTTTTATGACTTAAGAAATTTAGATTTCCTTTTACATAAGAAAAAACTTGATTGCCCTATTTTTGGTTCATAATAGTAGTCTATGGAGATTTTGCATGGAACGAAGAATGAATTTTAAGTGTTATTCGAAATTAAATTTATTAAGTGAATGCTTATGTAAACAAACTAGGAAATTTATTACATTTGTTTTCTTTGTCGAAGTTCATGGACTAGTGATACACCTTCACTCAAATCGTCAGGTAAATGTGTGTGTTCTATGATTTTTTTAATTCCTGTTAAAGTGTGTTCTTTTAATGAAATTTATACGTGAGTATGGCCTAGATATAGTTTTTCCTGCAACATTATTCCGTGGAATCGATTGACAAGTTTATTGGCGCAAGTATTTTAATTTCAGAAGGTAATTTCAAAACATGAATGATCCTTTCAAAAATATTTCACAATATTTGATCTTAATGTATTGATTATACTCTGATTCATGGCTGTAAGATAGAAATTAAATTGATCCGGAGAAAGTTTAAGTAATTTGCTTAAAAAATTCGGTATTGCAGTTAAATATCCACAATTCAAAGGATTCTATTATAAAAATGACGATCTATGTTTTTCAACTATGAAATCCAAATCAAATTAAAGAAAACTCAAACAAAAGATGTATGAAAATTAGTTTGCTAAAACGAGATTTTTCAAAATTTTAATTCGTAAATGGAAATTGAAATTTTCATTTGTGTATGTCACCATGTGAAGACCAGCCACAAGTTCCTAAAATCGTGAGTGTTAGTAAATACGAGTTTTGTAAAAACGAGTGACTACCTCACCATTCATCCAATTACAAATTTGTTGATTTGGCATCATAGAATATCTGAAATCAAGAAAAACTTTCTTGAACAAATCTCATGGAAATTAGATTAAAATGTTTTGAAGAATTGCTTTCACCCTAGATTCTTAGAGGTCAATATTAAAGTTAAAGAAGATGGCATAATTAGAATGTCCTTAATATCCTTTTTGGCATATTTGCTTTCTTTCTCTAACACTGCTTGGCAAGCCTAACCTTCAATTTCGATTGACTAATTATTACCATCGATAAAAAATGTATATTAATAATGGATGGTACGTACTTTGCATAAGAAGGTTGTGGCCATTACATACAGTTGTTGACTGTTTTCATTGCTAACATTGTTGCTCGAAGGGAATGCTCATTGTCCCATTTATTCAGATTAATGATGGCCTACGGCGGATTGATTGAAAGAACGTGCTTACATTCATTTTTTTTTTTTTTTTTTGCTCACTTTAATCTAAAAATAAAAATGTTTGGAAGTTTTTGCTAATGTTGTTTTTGCTAAAATGTTTGAAAGTCTGTTTTGGATATCATATTAGCTTTTGTCACGCTATCTTTATCTCTAGCGGCAAGTCACAAAAGAAATCGATAACAAAGCATATACTATTAATTATTCTATTTTTTATGATTAGATTTAAGGTTTTTTTTAGACATTAAAAGTACGCGAAATTATACCCACAATTTGTATAATACATGCCTTATATATTTATTATTTCACAGCTTTTGATCAAAGTTCATTAAAAAAACTCATGTTTTAGAATTTAGTGCAAATATCATTTATAAAAATATGCTATATAATACACCAATATTATTAACCAATTATTACTAATTTAAATATAACAATATGGAATATTGTAACCCTATAAACTTAAAACTAGGATTGCTGTATCTGTTTTTTTTGAATGAGATTTATTATCTCATTCAAACATCTTGAAGGGACATTTAGTGACAAAATATTAGTTGCCTTAAGTATCCTCAACTAAACTGTATCTCGATAATTCAATGTAGTTTCCGTAGTACAAAAATAGATTTTGGATATTTATAAACTAAAATCTAAATAAAACAATTTGTTAATATATAGTACTTATTTTTTTAAACTTTTTTCAGTATTTGTGCTTTCGAAAAGATGTACTAGTTATAATAGAATACCTTTGTTATTAAGTTTTCGAAATAAACTGTGTAAAGGATTTAAAATTATTTAAGTAAACTTTATTTTAAAATAATACAAAATTTGTTTGATTAGGATATGTTTTATTACTGTATTTATGTAAATAACTTATATTTTCCACACATCTTGAATAAAAAAAATAAATAAAGGAATAAAAAATATTACCTATTTTGTATTTTTATTTTCTGCTTTTTTTCGTGTGCCTCATTTGTATTAATTTCTTTTGATGTTGCAATTTAAAATATTTATGAATCTTCTTTACATGAATCCCAATAAAATTCTATATAAATGCTCACGAATTAAATTTATTCATGAGCATAGAATCTTAATTATTCTATCTTTTTGCTTTTATAATTTTATTAATTTATGCAAAAATCAAATGTTATTTAAAGGTAATTTATTAGACACATAAGTTGTTTAAAAATAGTTTATGTTTTAATTTTAATAAGTGTAGAAGAAATACTATTAGGTATTTTACCGAAAATTTTATACATCCATATTCTTATAGATGATTTTATTATTATGAAGGGAATTATTAAATATAATAAGATGTTCAACAATCTATTGTTAAAAGCTATAAGTGTGATTTGGTGAGCTCAAGAATAAGCCATAATAAAGATATTATTAAGGGCGGCTTGGTTGGTTAGGGTGTCGTTCCCGTTACCAGAAGGAAGTGAGTTCGAATCCCGGCTTAGCCGAAAATCCGTCGTGCTCACTAATGATGACTGGGACACATAAAATAGGTCGGCGAAAGATTTCGTGGCGAGCTATTGGGAGGCAGGACAAAATCAGATAGAAGTGGCTAGATGGCAGAATGTGAATCCGTTTGCGATTGATAGACTTTGGCAATAATTTCTAATCATGGAATCGGCACTCAGGAATTACAACCAACGACGCCCACGTGCCGATGGCTGATATTTGTCATTATGCGCACGAAGGAATAGAACTGCATTTCCGATTGAAATTCAAATACTCCCTCGCTGCAAGCTCCAGAAGATTGGTATCCAGATTAACCGTGTGTTGAAGGCACGATCGTGGTCTTTATGCGAGGCGTACCGCTCACGTCACACCATAGACGGGAGCGTTTGCAATGGGCATGTTCTCTTTACTGATGAGTCAAGGTTTAGCCTCGAAGGAGATAGTAGGTGCATTTTCATTTGGAGAGAACGTGGAACTCGTTTCCATCCGTGAAAGACACGTGATCAGGCAGCGTTTGTGTTTGGAGTTTTATCTCCATGGGTGGACCACCAAGTTTTTTCCCATGGAAATGTTAATGCTCACTTCTATAAAGATGGCACCCCGAATGCTTATGCCGAGGCAAAAGGGGTGATAGGGTTTATAAGGCGAGACCACACATGCTTATCTTGAGCAGGAAAGAATTGAGTGCCAGCTCGATCACCAGACCATAACTCCATCGAGCATGTTTAGAACGCTTTAGGACGACATATAGCTACTCTCAATTCCCCTCCTATGAGCCTAGCCACGCCTTCAACTGCTTTGGAATAGCAATGTCTCGTACTACCTACACAATTAATAGACCGTATAATTGAGAGCATGTGCTGTATTGCCTCTCAGAGGGATCATTACCTTTAATACGGGGATGATTACCCCATATTAAAGGTACGTTTCTTATACCGAACCTCCAATTTGTTCATTGTATACATATGCTAATTTTTATAACACCATAATTGTGTGGGGATTTCTTTTTATGTTGTTTTGTATCTTCCTATGTTGTTGTATAATGTGCATAAGTTTCATTTAATTCCACGCATAACTTCTTCCATTATCGTTATTTTTGTGATTTTTCCTTAATTTATGATAATTAGTGTATAATAGATACATGTGAAAATTTTCTAAAAGAATTATATATTGATTTATATAAATGATACAGAAAAGTAATTTCCTAATTAATAATTAATATTCAAATGTATTTATTAGAAGCTTAAAATGATTGTTAAGCTTTACATTTATCAAAATCTGAGAGCCTTTAGAGAAATTCTCAAGGGCTTTTATAGAAAATATAAGATCGTAAAACTCATGAAAAATTTCAATTTTTAGCAAAATTTTAAAATTAATTTAAAAATTAAGTATTGAGGTATAAGAGACCAATTCCTGTTATGCTCAAAGAATCCGTTCTGCTTAGTAAACTCAACTGTGCCAATTCAACGATGGCGCACTTAATAACAGATTTCGTTGTCCAAGTAGAGATTCGATAATGACAGGTTAGCTACCGCAGTGTAACGGATCTTCAGTATTATCCAAGTTCCGACTTCCTTAGCGATGAATTCGCAGATGCTGCCACAAAAGGCTGGGTTCAGAGAAAAAAGGCATGGTAAAAATGTCATTGTTCCGAAAGAAAATGGCGGATTGTTTGTTAAAGCATTGTTCCTTAATTATGGTTTCAACTTTCGAGAAAATCGAAAATGTCAATTTGCTGGATGTTTTCTGAACAAGTTGGGTGTACGTGAAGGATTTTTCAAATAAAAAAAATCATTGTGAGTTCATTGAAGCATTATTCTCTTTCCCGAAAATTATTTTTTAAAAAAATCTATTGTGTTTGAACATGGCATCACCTGAGAAATAAAGTGGAAATATTATTCAATTTAAAAAAGAAGTGAAAAAAGTGTGGTGAAGTAAAAAGAAATGGTATCGGTCCAATAAAAAAAATGTTAAATGTAAAAATAGTTTAGATAAAAAAATTAAGTAAGAAATGTTACTAACCCATCCTTTACTTTTATTATGCAAATTAATTAAGCTAATTATAATTCTGAAGTTCTAATGATCTAGAATAAAATTTAACAGACCACAGAAAATACCTTTCATGAAATATTAACGTGTGCTCGATTTCCTGACCCCTACACAATTCTAATTTCTTACAAATGAACTTTTTATAATATCAATGAAAAGTGAAATTCAGTTGTTCTTCCAGGAATGTTAATTAATATTTATTAAAAACCTGTATCCAAATTCTTAGTTCTTATACCTAGTAGAATTGTTAATATTATAGAAGGAAAATAGAATAAATTATTAGAATTTTTCTTAAAGTGTTAATACTGCACTGTGTTCTAAGTTTTTATGTAAAATAATTTTTAATATTATTAAACAAAAGCAAAATAAATAAGGACTCTTTCTGAAACAATAGAATACAATCTGTTAACTCTTTCCGAAATTTTAAATTCTTGCAAATTAAAACTTTCAATAATGTCAAAAGAGTAACAGATATTAAAGATTCTTTTCTTAGAACGTTTATTTTTGAAATAAGGGAAAAAAATTGCATATCAGCACTTTTTTGAGCTTTTTTTTAAAAGTACTAGAAAGCTGTAAAAATGTTTATATATATATATATATATATATTTAAGTTACAGAGTGTGGATGTGCCTTAAGGATGAGAATACATTTTCCGTATGTTCTATTCTATTTACTATTGAAGAATGGTAAATAGTAGAAACGTTTCTGCTTTTTGTATGCATGTATGGGAAGGTGTTTGGGAGTTTTCAAGCTTTCTATATATGGGATTCCGGAATACAGTTTTTTAGTAAGGAAAACTGTTTTTAGAAAACCTTATTGGGCTATACACAACTTTGTTTCGAAATTTACTTTGAAATAATCTTTTGAAAAATTTGTTTTAATATTTGCGTTGATTGCATTAATTCTCGATACTTTGTTGCGAAATATGTTTGAAACTTTAAATAATCCATTTAATTTATTTCCGCATATAAATTGCATAGTTAAGCTCAAAATGAAGAATCATTTGGGCAACTTTAAATATTTAGGGAAAAATCCTTTGAGACTTTTCAGAAAAAGCACACAAGAAAGGGTACAATATAGATTTTATTTCGCAATGGGTTAACATTTAAGAAGTTTTCACATCATGTTTTTATTGCAATAAAAAGTGTCTATTGAAGTGATGATAAATTTAGAAAAGTAAAGTCCTATCGGAAAAAAGACATTAGTAATACGCCTCACAATGTTTAGTCGCAGAAAAACTCAAACAGATTTATTAAGTATATGACATCGATTATTGTGACAAAAGGTTAAATAATTTAAAGAAGACTTATTTGGTTGAGAAGAATAAATCATCTTTTAGTGACGAGCTTGTATATGAATGGTAAACATCTCAGCATTCAATTTAGTTGTTCAAATATTTTATTCTCACCTCAGTAATAAACTTTTTTTTTTTTTAAATCCGTTTTAAACTTTAAGGTCATTTCAAATTTGTCCTTGTGTACAATAAGTTATTGTGGAGCGTCGGAGAAAAAAATTAAACCAAACTATGCTTTCTGAGAAAGAAGTACTTTTTCATATTATAAAATATTTTTGGCCTTCTACTGAATATCTAGCAAAGCTGCAAAGCACATATGTATATTTATCAACAGGGAAGTGTAGTGATGTCACACCATTATAATGATGCCATCGAGTGTGTGCACTCAGTGGCTCATTAATTCTTCGCAATTCGACTAGTTTCGTGCTAGTTGACGCGAGCTTTGTAATCAGACGATTTTGTAAGACGATGTTCTAAAGTTTTGTTCGAATCATTTGATACTTGAAAAATAAACATTATTATTTGTAAGAAGTCTCAAATTTATTGTATAAAAGAACACACGCAACACTGGAACTTCTACAGAAGCATGAAATAATTGCATTAAATCTTTTTATATTTTCGGTATACAAAGAGAATTTATTTGCCTTGGAATACTAAATGTTGCTACTTTGAAAAATCACGTCTCCCTTAGTCGTCAGTTGATCTTCCCAAAGAAAGTGTAGACGTTTCCTTGAGAATTGCACATAGTACATCTGCGCTGCAAGACTTCTATTGGAAATCTTTAAATCAGACGCGTTTCCACGTATTCCTCATTCGCTTAATCAAGCATACTTTTTGAAAATCACATTTTAAACTCTTGCAATTTGAAAAGTTGGCAGGATGAATGTTATATATATATATAGCCGGTCAATGGCTGAGTAGTTAGCATGTTCCTGACTCCTAGGCTGTTAGTCCCGGGTTCGAATCCCGGTATGGGCATGGGAAGTTTCCTTCCTTTCTATCTCTGTGTATTTCTCCATCCTTTCTTCTGAGATGATGGATGAAGTGGCCCACCCTTAGTGATGAAGTGGCCACTCTAAGAAATGGATTTGTGGTGGTGTGGCGTGGGTAACGCTACTCGCCTCCGTGACTTGGCTCACAGGTATCCACCGAGTTACGCTAAATGAGTAGCAGCATATATATATATATATATATATACGTGTGTGTCATTCTCAATTATTGCATAGAGGCATTTTTGTGTACTTCCAAATTTTGGAATTGTATTTAAAAATTATAATACTTATTTATTACGAGTAAAATAATAAATTTAATGTTATTTATCCTTCGATATTATTTTATTTAGCATTCAAAATTATTATCATTTTAGATAATGCATCATTGGTAAGTAAATATATTTTAAACTTATTATTTTTTTTTCATATACCACCAAGTTTTAAAATCGTTAAAAGGTTGAGAATCCCTGCTCAGACATTTATCGTTTTAGGAATGTTAAGATAAGATAATGAGTATCAAAACATTGACTTGCACTTACATTCAGAGTTTAGATTTCTAATAAGGAAAGATAGCAGTTGATTTTTTTATCAATAAATATTTTTTTTAAACTAATGTGACGTGAGTTATCAGTCCTTGGTCTCTTACAGTTGAAAACATTTGAAAATCCGTAAAAAAATAGCTGTAAATAGTTTAGGAAACTTGATTAAATATGGCTTATTTTCTACAAAGGAAATCACTTATAAAAAATCCAAAATTGAAATATTACTAAAAAAAAAAAAAAAAAAAAATGCATGAAAACCATTTTCTTATATTTTTTCTCATTCAAGTGTATATGATAAAATAAAATTCATAAGTGATTATTTTATTAATATATTTTTATGATTTCATCTAAATTTAAAATAATTAGGATAATTTTCGCATTATTTTGTTATTACAAGTCATTAACTATTTATATATTATTTTAGATAAGTAATTAGGACTGGTATCATGGTTTAAACCAATGTAAATTTCCAACAGGTTTAGTTTAATATTTTGTTTTAAAAAAGAGAAAATACAACCTAAATCGAGCTCTGATTGTTATTTATAATTTTAAAGAATGACACCAAGTATTTATTTACTAGAAAGTTGAGTTTTACATAGTTTTAAAAAAAGATTTTAAAAATTATTCTTAAATTAAGTTTCTTCGTTAAAATCCAATGGAAAAATAAATTAATTGAATGACTGAAAAATAATTTTTTAATAATATCAAGAAATTTGAGAACAAATATAAGTGCCCAGATTTCATATAGTTATTATTTTTTTTACTCATTTCGTTTTTTAAGACTTTGATTATATTCCTATATTTTTCAGTCTATCTATCAATAAATTTCTCATAAAAGGTTAGTTTTTTTTAAAGTTTCCTGATTTTTAAATTGCATATTTTTACTGAAGTCAAATTTAATGTATCACTAAGAGACTTGAAAAAGTGTATCATTCTTCTGTCATTCAGGTTGAAAACGTTTTTCTTTTTTTTAGTAATAATAGTGATTGGGCATTAGTTGTGTTGAAAAAATTCCACTTCTCAAACGGACTTCAATGCACAATGTCAACGATATTGGTTGATTCGAAATGAATTGCTGAGGAAGGGAGAGTTTTTACAGATTTCTGTTGTTGTTACTTCTGTTGATGTTGTCAAGAACTGAGAGAATGAAGTCAAAAAGAGAGAACAGGGAAATACGATTTTGGCTCAGAGCCCCATATGAGCCTTCCAATTTAAAGACGCCAGAGAAGACCCAAGAATGGCTCCTAACACCTCCACAGGAATTAATTTATTAATTTGGAATAGGAACGTGGAGCACATTGCAACCACGATATAGTTAACGTGTCTTAGCGGCAATTAGTGAACACAACGGCTCTCCGGATAAGCTGGGATTCGAACCCACTACATTCCGGTAAAGAGAGGCCAGAAGAATCGAATATTATTCTGGGTATAGGACTGGAAGTATTTGAATAGAAATGAAAAGTAAACAATTTCTTACTCCGTAAGTGCTTAGAATATTTTGTGGATAAGGGAAACCCAGTTTCAACACAAAGGTTCTGTCGATTTTAAAAATTAAACATGAGAGAATATACTTCAAATGCAATCATTACTTCTCAAATATCTTTAATTTGTGATTTAAAGTTATATTTTTGAGGAGGATATAGGCCGTCTTGGAGCTTCAATGCCCATTGGGTAAGATCAAGAATGTAGAAGCAGTTCATTACAGTAGTGGACAGCATGGTTGTTTAATGAACACAATTTTTATGACGTTGGTTGCTTCTCCATACATTGCAACATCAACGAACCTTCATATAGAGATAGCAGAATTTCCATTATCTCGATTCTGAGACTGAAAAGATCCAACAACTTGGCTTCTCTGAGCGAACCATTTCAACTTTTGGCTATGGAGTTGCTTTAAAACTTTTGTGTACAGGTCTTAAATAGTTAACTTAATTTATAGGAAGATATTTTCGTTCAACACAATCACATCGAGTGGTGAAACATGATATTTTATGTTTTTGGTTTATAGGAGTAAACGGTAAACAACATGCTTAATATTTATTGAAAATTTATACAAATTTATTATAAATTCATGTTAATTCATTAGTGTTTGTTTTTTCTGTTTTTTTGGATGAGTTAGTTACTATCCATAAGTTTTAAGTTATAAATAGGATTTCTTATCTAGTATTTTGCCTTAATGGATAAATTTTAAACACATACACATGAACAGGGACATAACAGCATGTCAAGTCTTTTAATTAGTATCTTATAACGAATACTACGCCCTCTTTCGATAGATATTTTAACTTTGTTTTTCTTTTGCTAAACAATTGTTTCATTTTATTTTAATTAAAATATTTGGTTATTTTGAGTACTTGTTCCTTTTCTAAAGCTTTTTAAAATACAATAGTTATATCTATTTGTTTCTGCCGCTTACTTTGTCTAGTGGTCAGCGTATCTGATGACGGATGGGGAGGACTGGGGTTCGAATCTCGGCTCGAGCATGGATGCACTTTCTTTTTCTCTGTGTTTCTTGTTTTTTCCTGAGGTGATGTATGAATATGGACCGTCCTATAAATAGGTTTGTGGTGGCGTGACGTGTGTAATGCCACTCGCCTCCGCGTATTGGTTCACATGTGCCCACAGGGTAACGCTAAATGAGTAGCAATTTCTGGTCTTGTTGTGGCGAATCACCCAGTGCCCGCCATTGTTTAAAAAATATGTATGCTTCTTTACTAAAAACACAGATATTGGAATGATGAGAAAGTCAAGATTTTGCCATATATTCACTTTAAAAGAACATTTCGCTTTTGGAGATTAGTTCCTATAGTTATAAATTTAGATATTGCCTTCTGCGTCAAAAGCATTTGAAAGCAGTTTCAAATGTCTATGATTACAGTGAAATATTTGTAGGCATTAATATTGATGCTGTGAAATGTAGAGGTGCCTTTTTAGATGTTGATCTTATTACTTGACCTTATTCAAAAACATGAATTTGTAAAATTTTATGTAAACTAATTGTTAAAATCCAAACTCTCTTATGATCACCATAATGTAAGTATCCAATTGTGACAGTTTAAAACTACCATTTTTTCTGTGATTTTTCCAAAAATTAATTTATAATGGATATGATTTTTGCAATTCATAGTAAAAATATCATCCTATTTTTTTTGTAATGTTATGTTTTAAATTGTGATAAGCTAGTATCGAGGATATGTCAAAAATTGGTAGCTTCATGTATTCTACATTTGACGAACAGAAACTAAGGCATATTTATTTTTAAAAGTATTTCTTTTATTATTCATAATGTACTACATTATTTTGATAAATCATTTTAATGATATGAATTCATGGTAACTAAATTATAGCAACTACATAAATCAACATTATTTTTTTAGATCAATATTACCTAAAAAAGTGTAATAAAAATTTCTGGCTATTTTAGAAAAGTTGATTTATTTTATCTTCATAATCAGAACAAAAGAATATTTTTTTTCACTTGTCTATCACTCAGTAAAAGTAAATAATTCAAATCTTTTGTGATATCTTATCATATTTTGTGATACCTTATCAATTTCATTTCTTTAAGTGAATATTCCGTAACTTGACTTTTGTTATCTTTACTTCATTTAGGGAAGAGATTTCGCCAGTTTTCTGCAAAACAAAATTATTTTATATATTTGATGAATATGTTACCATTTTAAAAAAATGCATTCAAGAATTTATTTCTACAATGTAAGTTAAAATAAAAAAATTATTGTTTCTCCATACTTTACTTTTGGTTACTTTATAATATAGCTATTTCGTAAAAAATGGTGCGTTTTTGTGATAACAAATGCTTACATAATGTATAAATTTGTTATCACATAATGTTATCACATAATATAACAAGCTAATATTAATTTGTTATCACATAATTAATAATAACCTATTAAGTCAACAAATAGTTACATAATATAAGCATTTGTTTACTTAAGGAGTTATTTTAGTAAGTACGGCAAAGAGGCTCTCGTTACTAAGTAATCCGCATTAGATTGATAAACTATAAAAAATATCAAAAACTCCAGTTTAAATGTCAAACAGGATTGCAAAACGACGTGATTGTATCAAAACTTCCAAATAAATAAACTTAAGGATATTTTTTACAAATTGACAAATTGAAAACAAAAAATTGAAAAAGGATATTTTTTACAAATTGATACAATATTACATTTTCAAATGGCTCCCAGTGAAATTATTTTGTTTTCAAGGTTTGAAATTTTTATCAAAATATTTTCAATTACATAATTTATTGCATAGTTTATTACATGTAAGAAATCTAACATTGTTATAAAACTTTATAATTTAAAAAGTGTTCTGCATTTGCAAAGTCAAATTCCATCATGTCTACAATATACCACAGACATCAACAGAGCATAATTAAGATTGGCCTAATTGCTTACGTAAATGCTGTAAAGGAAAACACATAGAGATTAATAAAAATCGACATGGTTTTAATGAAAAGATTGATTTTTGAAACCATTGTTTTATTTATCTAATTCGTTTTCTAATAAATTATGATTAACGTTTTGCCTATGTTTCTCTTTTATAAGACTTTGATCTTTATTGAACATACATATTTTGGATTTCTAAATCAAATAAATTTGTATACTTAATTCAAGAAATTTACCATGGGAAGGAAAATGTACACTACTGGCCATTAAAATTGCTACACCATGAAGAAATGCAGATAACAAAATGATATTTATTGGACAAATATATTATACTAGAAATAACAAGTGATTAAAATTTCAAAAAATTTGGCTGGATAAATCCTGAGAAATCAGTACCCAGAACAACCACCTCTGGCAGTAATAAACAGCAGTTATACGCCTGGGCATTGAGTCAAACAGAGATTGGATTGCATGTACAGGTACAGATGCCCATGCAGCTTCAACACGATGCCACAGTTCATCAACCGTAGTGACTGGCGTTTGGTGACGAGCCAGTCGCTCGGCAACCATTGACCAGACGCTTTCTATTGGTGAAAGATCTGAAGAACGTGCTGGCCAGGGCAACAGCCGAACATGTTCCGTATCAAAGAAGGTCCGTACAATACCGGCAACATGCGGTCGGGCATTATCCTGCTGAAACGTAGGGTTTCGCAGGGCTCGAATAAAGGGTAGAGCCACGGGTCGTAACACACCAGAAATGTAACGTGCTCTGTTCAAAGCACCGTCAATGTGAACAAGAGGTCACCGAGACGTGTATCCAATGGCACCCCATACCATCACGCCAGGTGATGGGCCAGTATTACGATGACGAATGCACGCTGCCAGTGTGCGTTCATCACGATGCCGCCAAACACGGATGCGACCATCATGATGTTGTACACAGAACCTGGATTCATCTGAAAAGATGACGTCTCGCCATTCGAGCGCCCAGGTTCGTCGTTGATCACACCATTGAAGGCGCTCTTGTCTATAACGCAGTGTCAAGGGAAGTTGCAGCCATGGTGTCCGAGCTGAGAGTCCATGCTGCTGCAAACGTCTTTGAACTGTTCGTGCAGACACTTGTTTTCTTCCAAACGACCCCGTTTCTTGACTCACGGCTCGTGACGTGGTTGCACGATCCATTTCAGCCAAGCGGATAATATGCCTATCTTCTCGGCTGCTAGTGATAGGTAGCCGTTGACATCCCGCATGGCGCTCCGTATTACCGTCCTGAACCCATCGATTCCATATTCTGCTAACAGTCATTGGATCTCGACCGACGCGAGCAGCAATACTGCGATAAGGTAAACCGCAATCCTGGTTCGCTACAATTCGACCTTTATTAAAGTCAGAAACGTGCTGGTACGCATTTCTTCTTCTTACACGAGGCATCACAACAACTTTTCACCAGGCAACAACGTTCAAATGCAATTTGTGTATGAGGAACCGGCTGAACAATTTCCTCATTTAAACACAATGTAGGTGTCGCTACTGGCGCCTGCTTTGTCTGAATGCGCTGAAAAGCTAATCATTTGCATATCACAGCACCTTCTTCTTTTCGTATAAATTTCACGTCTGTAGCATGTCGCTTTCTTAGTGTAGCAATTTTAATGGCCAGTAGTGTATTTTAACTTCTATTATAAAATATCACATTTTCTCATTATAAGCAATGAGTTGAAGAAAAGTTTATTCATAAATTACCATTAACATTAAAAATCGCATATAAATGCTTTTTTTAAAAAGTATATTATAAAATGTAACACGAAAAAAGGTATAGTTACATCTTCATTTTTTTATTTATCCAAAATTATATAATAAATTGATGGAACGATGAAAAGAATCTAATTCGTAAATTACTGTATTGATGCATTGTCTTCAGTGCTATATTTGATCTCAACTACAGATCATTTACCATATACCTAACAATAAGATTGTAGAATTTGACAGTGATTTTCAATGCTTTAAAAAATAAAGTAATGTTTACTCATGAAACAAGTAATGAAAACTATTTTGGTACCTTAAATTAGTAAATCTGTGAGAAATATAAATATAAAGACAGTAAAAATAAATGAAAAATTTATAAGTGATGACAATTATAATAACTAATAACAATTGAAAAAGAATCATACCTAATTTAAAAATAGCTTTTCATAACAGAATCTCACATCTATGTCTAGAACAGAAACAGCTCTCAAGGGCTTGAGGATATTCTTCAGGAAATGCCTATATATCTATCACTTAAGGAACGAGAGAGTCACGTGGTTGTTCACGTGAATATTGGGAATTTTATAAAAAAAAATATATATATATATATATATATATATATATATATATATATATATATTCAAAAGTAACTAAATACATTTTATTACATATCAATAAATTTGTGTACATTGAAAAGTAACATACTTTATGAGAAATATGCCTGTCATGATGTCAAAAAATTTAAAATTGGTTTTAACGAAAAATAAATAGTATATATAGAGTAAAATTTTATACCTTTAGACTAAAAACTTTTATGAATTTTGTAACTGAAATATAAGAAATTAATTACTAATTTTTTATCTATTTTCTCTCTATTCTCCCAATTTCAGCACCTGAAACTATAAAATACAAATAAAATTATGCGTTTAAAGTAAAACATGTAAACCAACTGTCATGACATCTCTTATTTTAAACAATTAACCTAGTAGTTTTCAATTTTTTTTTAAAAAATAGTTATTAATTAAATTTTCAAACAAACTTAAATTTTAAATGTACTTATTAAAGTGAAATTTTGTTAAATGCATTCTTAAAATCTGTTTGTTAGTCATTTTCGTTTTTATTAATTTAGAATTAAATTTTCTTAGTCATGGGAAAATCTCAAGACTAATAGAAAAAAGAAAAATGATTAAATTTGCCGGCGCATTTGGTCACTTGATATCCAGTTTGTAAGAAGTAAGTAATTGTAATTGTAAGAAACAAAGAGCTGACTGGTTCTGTTTTGTATATGTTCTGACCATAGATTCCAATAGAATTTTTGAAGAAAGGTTTGTAATAAATAGTTTCCAAAAACAAATGGAATACTAGGGGATAATTTCTAGTCATTAGCGCATAGCTACTAATCACGCAAGGCATTAACAGAAAGCTAATCCTGGAGCTATGTGATTTTGTTTTTTGTT
>JAPDSC010097878.1:0-31413 GCA_026290005.1 Latrodectus geometricus | reverse complement strand
TTGTTATACAATGATCCATTGTATACTGCAGTATAAAAAGATAAAAATGTAATAAAAATAATTCTAAAAAATTAACACTTTGCTTAATTTCTGACAAGATGACCAGCATCAAGCCATACACAAAGCACTTCTATTAACTAAGACATTTATTACCTTCCTTTGTTTGAGCATTAGTAATTTGTAGATCAAAGTCTGAACTTTTGCCAATTTTTTTTTGTTGCATTATAGATTTTTTCAAGTCTGCTACAGATATATTCAAACCATCAAAAGTCACTGTGTCATGATCAAGATTACTTTTGAATTTGTAGTGAATAGACATGATTGATGCTTGTTCTTAGAGTCTATTTCACACAAATATAGTTCTTGAAATAAAAGAGCACAATATTATCTTGAAGACATAAATTTCCAATTCTTTACAGTAGGACATGCATTTCAGAATATTCTTCCGAACTGTCACATCAATTTCCAAGGAATTCCTGAAAAATATTAAAATATAAGTCATAATACATATACTCTCTGTAAAATCTTAAAGATATAGAATCATATTCCAGGAGACAAATCAAAAAATTTCCAGGAAATATTGATATTCATGTTAAATAATATTTTATTATCTTGCCAATTGTTAATTATATATGCATATAATTAAAACATGTAACAAATAATCATAAAAATTAATGAGACTATTTTCATTAATATTACAAATATATTTAATGAATACTACAAAAGCCTTCAACGAATTTGCAGATATAACAGAAAAAAATTTAAATAATCAGTATCAGTATTTAAAAATACATAATTTTTACATGTATTATACCCTTATTTTATTATATAATACATTTATACATATTATATAATAAAATAAGAGGTAACTAGAGCTTTTAAGCATTTTCATATGATTCCTATTTATTAATTTATTGAATATTTCAAAACATGTATAACCTCTTTTAAACTTCTAAATTCGAATGCAGTACTTTAAATAAAAAAAAAATAATAATAAAACAGGGAAGAAAGAGGGGAAAAAAACAGTTATTTTAGTAAAAATGTATCATTTGACATTCAGACCAACCATCAATAATTGTAGAAATCGTTTATGAATAATTCTAAGCATTTCTCATTTAACTTTACAAATAAAATATCTCGAGTTGAGAGAACTAAAAAACCAGACAAGTAATACCATGTTTTAACAATATTATCCAAAATCTTACTTAGCAGTATAATTTTTTTAGCTGTAGATTATATAAACTTTCATCAAAGAAAAGCCTTTAATTACTAGCATTCTTAATTTTTCTTTCAATAAATTGGAGATAAATAAGGTGCATTTCCAAAATCTGTTAAATAAGCATTCTTTTCTATCACCACAACTGAATTGTTTTGCAATTACACTGTCTGGAAATATTGCTTGAAAGAGAAGTTATATTATTACAAGAATTGTAGCTCAATCCACTATGTTTAAAACATTTATGACTCATAGAATTTCAGCTTTTAAAATCACTTTTGATAAAACAAATGAATATAACTTTGGGTTCTCATTCTTTAACAGGAACAAAATTTATTAAATGAGTAATTTTTTGGCAGATAGTCTTTTCTAATAAATATACTTTTTTTTAAAGACAGCTTTTTTTTTACACAGCCGATTTGATTATATTTGGAATATAGAAGTTTTTCTAACTAACTAGACAGACAAAAAGATGTTTCTTCCAAACCATGCAAAAGCTAATCTTTGTATTGCTTTTTCCAAGTCTACTGATCATTGAAAAGACATTTTTCACGAGGCATATTAAATAATTTACTTCACTAATAAACCAAATTCATCCTGATCCACTGAAATTGTACAGAACTTTCACGAAGGAAGATATAGAAAGTACATTTTAATTTAGAAACTTTTATATTTCTATATTTACTTCCTGTGAATTTAATAAAATATAGAAAAAGAATCAGTTAAAAATCACCAACCAGATTTCACCACATGATGATTTTCTATTTGTGAATACTTCAACTCCAGACACACAATTCTAAAATTACACCTGGTCTTGATCGAACATGATCATCATGAAGCTATTGTGACTGAACCAGCTCTTTATTTTAGTCAACAGTTACGCATACAATAAAAATCAAACATTGATCGTGCCGGCACATGAGGATAACATTAAAAGTCAAAACTTAATTTTGTTTTTGGACAATTTCATAGAAAAATAAATACATCAAGATTTTAGTAAAAGTAGAAATAATTCGATTTTCCTGGAGTTTCAAAGGTGCTTTAAAAAGTTTTGATTTCCAGGAACTGCACAAATTCTGAACTAGTTATACTCATACAATAGGATTTAGAGATTTGTTATAATTTTCAATATAATTATACAAAGAATAAATAAACCAACATGAGAAATTTCCAATAAGGTTTAAATTATAACTTTAAGGGTTGACAGCAAATTCTTTTTGGGATTTGCAAATTGCTTCACTTTAAATTTTATTTCTACTAGAACATATTCGCAAAAATTAAATTCTGAAGCGAAATATTTTGTTTTTAATTATGATAGATTATAAGTCCAACATAAATTTTAACTAAATGAGTTAAAACGTAAATCCTAGCAATCTTAGTTTAAATATACTTTAAATCATTAATTAAAGAATACAACAACTTAATATTAAGTTTCACCTCAGTTTAATGTGATGACATACTTTGATTAATGCATTTGTCGCACATTTGTCTATTAAACTGATTGTTCAAAATATAGCAAATTATATATTCCAAGCATAGCCAAATACTACCTTCCAAAAAGAACACTAAAAAGAAATTAATATGAAATCAAAATATTACACAAAAGTCAGTACTGGTAAAAATATATTAGAATTTTATATTTTAATGTAATCAATACAAAAATTTTTAATTACAATGTTTTAATAAATAGTAATTATACACTGAATAAGCAGAAGTTATGATAAATTTGATACCACATTTCTAAAATCTAATCGAAGTTTAATATAGAAATTAATTTATTAAATTCTTATATGATAATTTTAAAGATTTTAATTAGAATAAAGCTGAAATACTTTTCACTGAAATTTCTCTTTATTGTAATAAGTTTTCCAAGTTTAATTTAATGCACTAAAAAATAAATCATTACACTTTTTAATTAGTACCTAAATTATTTACTCATAAGATCAAGTATATACTGACAATTTTTATTTACACTGAGATAACTTTGATTTCTCACTAAGTGAGAACTTACAACAAACTATGTAAAAATTTAATTCATCTAAATGGCATTTGGATTTATATGCTACTTCAAGCTATAAAATATACCATTTCAAACATCAACAAAAACATTATAAATCTGATTTTACATTTGAACATAATATTTTTCTAAATTCTCGAATTAAGATAACCTAAGTAATAATTATTTCAAAACATATTAAAATGATTAAGCAAATAAATTTTTATAATGATTTTATAACATATTTCACAGAATTAAATGTTAACAATTCTTAGATTATGTTGCCTCTTATGATTTTCCTAATTTTAATAGAAAACACACATTCGTAGTTTTCATAAAAATTTACATATTTCGAAATACTTCATTACGATCAATTCAAACAATGGTTGAACGCCATTACAGTAAACAAATGTTTACAAAGTATTTTATACACGATTGGATCTAATAATCTTTATTAAGAATTATAGTAATAATAAAAGTTATTAATTCGAAATTGAAATAGATTAAAAATATACTTCAAATACCTCAGTTAAAATTCCTCAAGCATGAATTTGTTTAGCTCTAATTGGTATATTTAACGTAAGTTAACCTAATTCAATATGGCGGAAAAGTAGAAAGTATCGAGATTATGAAAATGTATGCGGAATATTAATATTTATTCAGCACGGAATGAAAAAATTAAACATATATTATAAATTATTTTGTTAATCAAAAAGTCATTTAAAACCATATATATATCAAAATCTAATTTATTTAATGTAAATATAAACAATAAACATTGAAGTCGCCATTTTTATGCTTTCTAGGGTAAAGGAAGCAATAAGCATGAAAATTTGTTTCAGATTTAAAATATCAATTAAAAATTACATAATAATAATAAATTTCCTTGTATTTTAATTATTTAACCCCATAATTAAGCTGATAGCTAAGATCTGGCTGACTATAATTATATCGCCATTTATATGTTTTTAATATAAATGAATAAAATAATTCAAGAAGGAATCAAAATTTACACAGCATGCATTTTAAATAAGACTAAAATTTTATTCACTAATGCACTGGTCAATTAAATTGTTACAATAAAATGAAATCGTCATGTTTGAAATTCTATAATCTATAGCAGACATTACGATTTAAAGCTGATAGGTAACCTAAATAAATAAGAATTACAATTCTTACCATAGATATTTAGGAAAAACTATACTTGACACACTTAAGATGTTCAATTTTTAACTACATCGAACAGATGAGCAGAGTTCTTTCAAATTGGATTTTTTAAGAATGCTAAATAAAACTAATTGATATCAAATTTTTTAATTAAAAGTACTAACACAGAAGTGAATTTCAGCACGAATTAAACCACACAACATGTAATCACAGCGACATAATCTAGACAAACGTGAAAAGAATTCACTAGAATAAATAACAACGCGTCATGCTCACACAAAAGCTAATGGAAACTTATTTTATCTGTTGCCATACCCCTAACTAAATATTTAAAAAAGCATTGGTCTAAATTGCAAGCTGAAGTATATAAAAACTTAAACTATTAAACTCTTTTTGAATGGTTACTACAAAATTTAATATTATTTCTTTTTGCATAGGAAAACACTTTAGATAAAAATATAGACTATAAATATTTAATGATTAAAATAAATAGTTATTACATCATAGGGTGTAACTTGCATGGCAGAATCTATAAATATCCAGATGTAATTAAAAAAAAAAAAAAAAAACCAAGAATTTTTATAACTAATACAAATAAGGATATTTGGGGAAATTAAGAATAAATTTAAATAAATAAATAAATAAATGGAGGTATAATTTAAACATATAGCTAATTATTAGTATTAGGATTTTAAGCGTAGATATTATGACGATTCAGCAAATCAAAAGGATTATAGTTTCTAATGGGTTGAATCTCAGAATTTTCTTTAATTTCCTGGAATTTATAATAAAATCTGAATGATAGATGCCCTATCAGATGTGTGACAGAAAGCATATCTAAGACCTTTCGTATCAAGCTATTTCTGAAAAATGGTTCATCTAAAGAAATTAGCTCGAGAATTTTATTTTGTTGGCAATCAATTTCATGGTAGTTGCGCACGCATTACTCCAGATCGGTGCCGCATCTGGGATTAATGTCCTTAAATATGATTTATAAACAAGGCTTTTTTTTACAGATCGACTATTTGGAATTTTCATATAGGACATAGTTTCGGCTGTGAGGAAGTTATTTTTATTCTTTTCCACACTTGTCCATTTAGGTGAGAATTTCGCTAAGTGATTGGAATTTTCAAAGTGAATCACTTATTGAGAGTATCACCTAAATACATGACTTCGTTTGACCAAGATTCAAATAATTCAAGAATGAATCAAAATTCCTACAGTATGCATTTTAAATAGGACTAAAATTTTCTTCATTAATGGATAGCACTAGTCAAACTGTTACAATAAATTGATAATGAAAATAATAAATATAAACACAAATTTCAGAGTTTAATATTTAATCTTTTGTAAAAAAATAATGTTAACTCAATAAAATATTGTTTTTTAAATAAATATTTTCATAATAGTCATAAATAGTTTACGTTTCCTAATATTTAGAAGAAAAATATTCTTAGTATTTAAGACAGTTAGAAGTCCGGATAACCAGAAAAACGGAATAAATTGTCGAAAAATTCCCCTAATTCAAAATTGCACTGAAATGGATTATATTACAATCTCAACTTGATTTATAATTATTAAACAATACCTATAAACCATGACTTAAATAAAATGTAACTAATTAATATAAAAATATTTAATTCATATCATAAAATTTCTTTTTCACAAATGTTAAATTATCAAAAAATTCAAATGTAACTTTACAGTATAGATTAAAAAAAATATTTGGTAATAATAGTATGACTCATTTAATGTAAAAAATATTATAATATCACGTTTAAAAAATGCATGAGCCATTAAATTTATAATAGAAAAAATTATATGATATTTTAAAGTAATATTATTAACTATAAGTTCTTTAAAAACTCAACTAAAAATAGTGAAACTTAAATAGAACATAATGATAAAATTTTAGGGAAACAATTTTAAAATCAAAATACAGCAGAATGCTATCGGAATTTCTCAAAATACAAGTATTATTTGTAGGCCTAAATTGTTTCTAAATTAAATCAAGTATAGGTAAAAGGATTTAAAGTGGATCAAATCAGCATTGGAATTTAGAAGACACAAATGATACAATATGTATATTATTCTGATTTATAGAAATCAATTTTAAGAATTAAAAATGTCCTTTTAGTTGATACATAAGTAATTGATGTAAAGTTAAAAAAAAAATCGTTTTTAAACTTGTGAACATTATTTTTTTAACTGTAAATTTATAATTAGTTTAAAATTATGCATTCATAATTTTAGAAAGTTTTGAATGCAGTTCTATAAATACATTTCCTTATTTTTATTTTCTACATGTTATTTTCCTTTCACGTATTTGCGTTTCAAGCAAAAATATTCATACATTTGAATATATGTATCATTGATTATATTTATGTAAGACAGTTTTTTAAACAAATCTAAGTTATATTTTCCTAAAATTTATTTTTTAGATAAATTAAAAATCAATATTTTTCATACGAAAGCATTTTTCAAAATTTTCTTAATTCCTCAAAATATTTATATAAATTTGTAATCATCATAACAATAGTTTTTGATACTTTACTTTTAAATTATATGGTTTCATATCATTGTTTAAGAGACAATTATGAGATGTCCTCTACTTTTTTTAACTTCATCCTTTTATAAATAATATAACAAATGTGACTCTCATAATTTATAATATAGATATGCTTTCCTTCTCATTATTCTTCTCTTCGAATACTATTAAAGAAAATCATTTTCCTTGTAGACCTTAGTGAATTAGAATTTGCTATGAACAATTTCTTGTTTAAATAAACTGTGATTTCTTTTAACCCAATTCGAAAGTTTTGTTTTGATTTTAAATACGTATTAAATCTTTTTACCACTAAGTGCTAAGATTATTAAAAATATTGAATTTTTACAATGTAACATCTGCATTAAAGTGCATTAGATTTAATATGGAATGATTGATTTTAATGAATCTCAACGCTTGGCAGTTGAAAAATACTTGTACAAAAATTAGAATCTTTGAGATACTACAACTTCAAGTTTCCATGTTGTAGCATTTTACTCCTTTAAGGAATGCATAAATAAATAATTAAATATTTTGATAATGCATTGTGAACTAAGTAATCTCCAAAGTTATTAGAAGGTGCATAAAAGATTTTCGCATGATTTTATTCTGGGAGGATTTTTCACACATATATCGGCCGTACTTTTGTGACAAAAGGGTGAAACCCGGACCGAGGTGCAGCGTCCACTTGATTTATTCAACAATATTTGGGTTAAAATTTGGTTCTTTTGGTCTCAAAATCGATGGTCTACCATTAGAACACAGTGAAATAACTTTGCATTTGTTGGGATTGCAAAGTTATTTTTAAGCAATTTCACATGGTGAAAATAGTTAGATACAAGATAACAAAAAATTATTTTTTTCAGCTGAAAGTTTATTAATCTTTTTTTTTATTCCTTTATGTTATTTAATTAACTCTATTTTATTAATAATTGTCACTTGTTACCTCGACTGATTAAGTTAAGACAATGAAATTTAGAAAATTTAGAATTGTAAAATTGCTTTTAATTTTTGAAAATATACCTTAAATCTTTTTTTTTTTTTTTTTTAAATAATGAATCATCATTTATCATTTTGGAAATTTTCATCATTTTTATTTTATATGTTTGCATTTATAATAATTAAATTTTAACTACAAAAATTTTATTTATAATTGAAAAATAATTCAATGCTAAAAAATTGTAGAGTTGAAATTGTTTTGCCCTTTTTCGTAATAGTTGTTCTATTTTAATTATGTATTCACGTTTGTGAAATTCATAATCATACTTTTTTATCTTAAAATCTTTTTTATGTTCCTTAACTGAAGTCGTATAAATTGTTTCGATTTAGTTTACAGACTTGAAAACAATGCTGAAATAAAGTTCAATGCGTCATTTGAAATATTTGTTGGTTGAGGGCAAAATTTTGGGATGCGGTTTGAGAACTGAGAAAGGAATTTTTTGAACTATGGTTAAGTGATAACATTGATACCTGAGCTGGTACTTTCTTCTTAAACTTCTAAAAACTATAAACTCAGAGACACGACAGCTCATATGTCAAGTAGGGGTGGGCAAGTGCTCTTAGTTCTACAGTGCTCATATCTGCTTTCATGAATGATGACTTTGGGGTCAAAAGCAGTCCCACTTAGGGACAATGATCAACCTAACTTGAAACCCACAACTTTTATTTCCCAATTATTCTTGGTTTTATCGATCCAGTAAATGATGAAAGACTGAGTCAACCTTGCATAATCTTAGGATAAAATCTCGAACCTTTGTCTTGGGAGTGCGAAGCGTTACCATAACTCCACCAGATTTCTCCAACTTTTCACTCTTCTAAAAAAGATTTATTTTATTTTAAATTTTACAGTGAATTCACATGCTTAGAATGGCGATCTCTTTATTTCAGCATCGAACCAACAATGTTCATTACATAAAAACGTCTTTCCACTCTCGTTACCTAGGGTCTATCTCAACACTTTATGTCTATCAGCTTGAGTTAAGGGAAACTGATATCTATAAAACTTAAAAGAGAATTCTAAATTTTAAAGGAATGGAAGGTATATTAAATTTTAATAGAATAAAATTATTTCAGTGTGAAATATTCAAGTAAAAACAGTGGTACAAGCTTCCAATGTCAGTATATCTAAAAATATGTAACTATAACTGTATCTAACGCTTAACGCAAATAATTACATTTTTCTTCTCGTAATTCAATATGTCTTCAGGGAAACATAAGTAAGTTAATTTATTATTGTATTATTTTGAAACTTATTATGCTCTTCAATCACATGTTTTCACTGGTTAAACAGTGCTTAAATTTCATACTGTATGATTTCCATAATTTAGAAAGTTTGTTTCTTACTATTGTTTATCGTTATTTTTAAGAAAATAATCATATATGAATTGTTCTGCTTGTATGTATAACAAAATATTCACACAGAGAGTCCTCAGTTTTTCAATATTACATGTTTTCAGAAAGTTTAGAAATTTTAAAAATAAGTATTCCGTGTACTTTTAATAAATGTAAATTTCCTAGAGTGTTCAAGAAATGGAATAATAGCAGATTTCTTTCTGACAGGACATGGAATTTTTGGAACATTTCAGAAAGGATTTCACGTTAAATCGAATGTAGGTCTCAAAATTATAATTGTGTAGATCAAATATTTTCATTAAATAACTCCTTAGTTGTATAAGAACTCTGTTACAAGATGTTACTATTAAGATGACTGTCTGAAAAAGTTCTGTGTGTTTAAACACAAGAGGGGCATCTTTTTCTTTTTTTTCTTTATGATAAATAAAAGCCAGTGCCTACCTTATTTTTTGTTTGAGTCTTTTGTTTGTTGCTCGAGTCTTGATGGACTAATGGTTCAGTCTTGGTGGTGTCTGTAAATAATATCTTAGCTCACCTCTGGCTCAGATCTTGGAGACTGGCATTTGACATCCCTAGCAATGCTAATTTTGGTTTGCCTTGGATGCAGGCAGTTCCATCGCACATGCCAAGTTTCTGGTGGACTTACTGCCTGTAGGTGGTCATCATTACCATATACCTTTGGTGGAATGGTATTATTTTGTTACTTTACTTGATGTAATATTACATATATAGTTTTAAAAAAAATTTCACCTTTTTTTCAATAACAATTTTGTATTTTAGTGTGTTAATAACTGTTTAGTAAGACGTGAGTATTTAATATCCTGCTATTATTTTGTTTAATAAAAATTAAGTGATGGTAATTTTTTTATGTAATTTCATTTATATTCATTTCAGAAAACGAACTCAGAATGTAACAAATTATTCTGACTCTGAGGAGGAGCACTTTGAGAAAGAGGTATTATGATAAATTTATATATATTTATCTATCTATATATATTGGTTAAAATTAAATAAAAGCCAAATTAATATCAAGTAAAAATTTTTCAGAAATTTTTAGCATGATTTGCTTAAAATGAACTAAATAGAAAGTATTATACATCATATCTATTTAATTCTATGTTCCTATGTTCAAATGTTAAATTCAGAAATTTCTGAATAAAACTAAATAAAAATTAAATTTTGTTGAGGAATTTTTGGTAATTTATTGCAAAATTAATAATTAAGAAGTTCCTTTAAATAAAAATAAAATGCATTTTGAAATGTTATTAAAGTATAAATGTAATAATAATATAAAACCACCAGTAGATTCAACTTTATGAAGGAAAATTTCTATTTTATTATTTTAAAAATGAAATTGAATTTTGTTGCATTAATTTTGCATTGTGAATAGAAATAGTTTTAAAGTTAGAAAATTATTTATGGCACTTCAGAATCTGTAGTGAACCAGTGTTTTAAAATTAATCATTAGAAATAGTCAAGAGAATATTAGGTATTAAAGAGGTGACAAAAAATTAATTTTGAAATTTTGACAAAGAATACTTTTATTTCTTAAAAATTTATTCAGCTTATAAACTTGAGTTCTAGCATGTTAATGTTTGTAATGGTTTAAAGTTCATTTAAATTTTAGGTCTAATCTCAGTCAGTTCTCATGTGTGTAATGAGGTGCAACAATTAACAAATATACTTGGGTACATCAAATTAAGGAAAATATGTATTCATCTAATTTTATTACACCTGTCTTGCATACATACTTGTTCATTATAACAAATTGTTAATTATGTGACATTTTTTATATTATGCATTAATATCTATAATTCTGAAGTCACTAAGTTTTACCAATACTAAGTCTCCTTTAAATTTTTGTCAATAGTTGTATATGAAATTTTATTTCAGCATACAAAATCATCCAAAGTGCATAAGAACAAGAGTAAAAATTCTCATGAATATGAAGATGAATTATCAAGACACAGGTTAATAAAAAAGTATGTATCTTCAGCTCTACTTTTTATTTTAGTTATGTGAGAAGTTTTTTTTTTTTTTTTTTGTTTAATTTATAACAAAATATATGTGCAGTGTATTTTTTGTATTTAATGTCCTTATGAATGAAAGTTATATTTGAATCGATTTTAGTGTCTTGGTCATAAAGTAATTTTCTATCATTGTTTTTTATTATTGTGACATTTTTAACACTCTAACCTAAAAATTAATATTTTGTAATTCAATTTTCATTTAAAAATTTTTAGTGATTTGAAATACACCTTAAACTATAGATCCTTGTCAATTTAACTGTTGTATATGAAAAAGAAAGCATCATAAACTGACAAAGGAGTCAAACCGGTCACTAAAAAATAATTAAAAAATGAGATAAGAATACAAACAGATTATCTAAAAAAGCTTCAGATAAAGATTTTATTCTTACTAACAAATACTTTTTGGTGGCCTTATTCATAATTTCTCATAATGCAGTTTTTAAATAAATCATATTTTATTCTTGTTGTAAAATAAAAGCTGTTAAAATTTTTTTTGTTTTAACAATAAAATGTGATATTAGAGACTAGTAAATTCTAATGATTAATATAATGTGTTTCATATACATTTTCCTATTTATAATTATATTATACTCTGTTAAAAACATTCCCCACCAGTAAAGATTACAATAAATTTTTGAAAGAAATATTGTTTATATTTTATAAAATAAATAATAAATGTCATCATTTTGACTTATTTAAAAATAATCAGTTTTGTCTAATTACATTCAAAAACAAATTTGTTCCCTCAAAAAAAGATTACATTGCTATTGGCTACTGTCATTTCACATTTCGTTTTGATTTGAGCTGTTTTGTTCTGAAGATATTCAAGTTTGTGTATATCATCATGTGAAAGTGTATGAGTTACATTATCAAATTTTAAACAAAAAATTATAGATAAGGCTAAATGAAAATAAAACTTAAGCAGTACAAAAAAAAAAAAAAGTATTCAATGCACAGTTTGATCGTAATCCAACTTTTTCATTTAATTATTAATAAATCAAGTATATTAAAATATGTCTATCATGTTAAAAGTTATTAAACACTGAAAATTGATTTTACTTGAATCTTCTCAGAATTATTGATCTTAATGATCAATCTGGGGCTTTTATCTTAGTTTTTCGCACTTTGTGATGAGGTGGATCCAATGACATGTTTCTCATAATAAATGATTTATCTGTACGATTTATAATATTTTTATTCATGTTGTGTGTCACAGAAAATAAAAAATACCATAGAGTACGAGTATGTATTTAAGACTGTTTGCTGGAAAATTGCTATGGATTATGCTATGCTTTCCCCCCTTTTTACTTGAATAAGGTCCTGTGTATTATACACAAAAAAATATTGTAATAAATGTCTGGCATACATGTTTTTTGTTAACTGTATCAAAATCAAATTAAGAGGAAATTTATATGAAGCAATTAAACTTTAAGCTAGTGTGGAAGCTATAGGAAGCTTGAGTCTTTAGTTAGATTTTATTTATGTTATATTATGTTTTATTATTATTTTATTTAGATTTTATTTAGAAATCAAGCTTGTAATTTAATAATGTAAAACATTGAACAAAATATAAAAAATAAATTTGTTTAAACCATTAAAAATTTTCAACTTCTATTTTTTGTGCAATTGTTATCAAGATTTCTTAATAGGAGAAATTTTCAATTTAAACTAATTAAATTATTTTCTTTCTATTTTATTCTGAAAACTCATGAATGTGAAATCTAAGAATATATGGTTTTTAGATTAAAATTTTAAATATTATCACTTATATTAACATTAAGTAAGATATATATATTACATTAATTTGATAGTTAAATAAAAATAAAGATGTTAGATCATTTAATATTTTTTATAGTTAAACCCAGTGTCATTCTTTCATTCTTTTCTGATAAATCTTTCGTATCTTCTCTGTTATATTCCTATTTATTCTTTTCTAAAAAATTCCCTTTAACTTCTTAAACAATTAAAAATTATTTTATAATAGTTTGTCATGCAATATTTACTATTTTCAAAAACATTTTTCAAAAAAGAAAATAAGCTTAGATTTTTAAGGATTTTTTTTTAGAGATTTTCATTAAAAATTTTGATGTAATAGCTTACACAAATATTTACCATATCTGGATGTGTTTGAAGATTTAATTTTCCACTATCTATCATTTTTCTTATATAACAGATCTAGTCATCTCTTCTTGACATTAAATACTTTTGTTTATAAGTGACAAAAATGCCTCTATTATAACAACAATACCTTTCAGTAATTTTGATGTTTAATTATTAAATTGTTCATTATGTAAAGATATTGCTCATTGATTTGCCAGTATATAAGACACTTTCTCTGAAAATAAGTCAGAAAAACGGGATTTGTCTTTTATGTCCATACTCAGTAGTTTTTTATTATATTCATTTCTGAAAATTTTCTATATTCAAAAATACCCAATTTTTTCCTTTCCTTGTGGAGTGTGGAAATAGTACAGTTATTTAATGCTCAGTGAATGTGCGGTGCTGTCATTAATGATCACAGCAAGGCTTATTTAAACTTTCTGGTTTTTGTCAATGACTTTCAAAGGTGGGAAATTCAATTTTTGTAAATTTGTTGGCAAGTTATGGCTCAAAAACAACATTCACATTGCTATCAAGTAACCAGAAAAGTTCTGTGGTTTTTTGATAAGGCAAATTGTAAATGCTGTCATGTGTACCCATTAGTTAGCGTAAAGCTATCTTAGATATATTCAAATAGAGAATATATATATATATATATATATAAGACTTTCTCACAAGGAAGTTTTATAAATTTCAATTTAATTTGTGATTCCAAAAAGAGTTTTAGTAATGGCTGTAAACAAGGGTATTATTAGAGTATGTTTGCTATATAAAAACAAACTGAACAAAAACTTGTCTGAGGCATGCTGAAAAATATGCATGCATTTGGAGTTGATACAAATATGTTATTACTAAATATCTTATACAAAGGTGAAAATGCAAATAGAAAAGTATGCTGGAGATGAATTAATTGCTCAAAATTCCATTATGATCTTATGTCAGCAGTTTTAAACGCTGATGATTTGAAGATTTTTATACAAGAAAATTGATCAAATACATCAGGAATTTGCAATAAGATTCTATGTATTTAATAAAACCATTCATACTCATTTACACAAACTGGGAAAGAAGTAGAAGCTAAACAAATGGCTCCCTCATGAACTTACTGAACAGAGTAAACTTCAAAGGTTATCCATCTTCTCATCACTTCTTTTCCATTAGAAAAAAGAACCATTTTTTGATTATTTGCTGATGTGTCATGAAAAAAACGGATCCAATACATCAGCCACAAGTACTTACATCATTGATTGTCTCAGATCTAATTCCCAGGAATGTTTAAGGCCACTCCATTTTTAGCAGTAGCTTTTAAGAATGAAGTAGAGCCTTTGATTTCTTGGCCATGTGTATGATGGTCATTGGCTGGCATTGTCCATCATAATTTCTTCCATGTGAGCAGACCATTAATATTTCTATCTACATGCACTGTGCTACAGTTCTTGTATTAGAAACAGCCAGAATCAGTAAACAGAAAAAGGCTTGTTTCTTGCAGGACAATGTAATACTACACATTACAAATGTGTTTGTATGTGATAACTAACTACCTTAGAATATGAACTTATTCTTCATCCTTTGTATTCCCCAGACATTTCTCCAACACATTACTTGTTCTCAATATATATCACTTGTTTCATGTGCACAGGCGAAGGAGACGGTACTGTAGTGCTGAAGAGATCAAAACCAAAGTGGCTCATTTTTTGCTTCTAAAGAATGGGCATTTTTTCACAACAGCATTTATGAATTTTCATCATTCTCAGAGAAGATTGAAGAATGTAATAGTGTTTAGTTCAATGAATATAGTCTGTTTTGTCATACCAATCTTGCACCTGGACTTTTATACCCTATGGAGATAAAACTTTTTTGCTAACCTAATATAACATAACAAGTTAGATGTGATTGCATATACTAAAAACAGAAAAATTAGAACAGGAAAATAATTATTGAATTTCATTGATGCAGAAAAATGAGAAAATTTTGAACTTACATAAATGGAAAGCATGGGCAAGGTTCCTCTGACATTTGTTGTATCCTCAAGCCAAACTGTAGATTTCAAAGGTACAAGAGTGTTACTGTTAAAACTACTGGACATGAAAAAATCCCTATTATTGATGTTGTAAATAAAATTTTGTCAGACAACATATTACTTTACATTTAAAATACGGTAAATTCATTATTACGATAAGTAATAAAGTTTTATCCTTTAAAAGTGTGTATAAAAAAGGTGATGCATCTAATCAGCTGGTGCCTACAAGTACAGTATTCAAATATTTGTCATTTCTATATATAATGAATATTGTTTGCTTAAACTATTCATTTTAAAACTATTTGTAATGAATACTGTAACATGCTATTATATAATGTTTAGTACTGTTCTTTATATATTGTTTATTTGTGAAACATTTCAGTAAATCTGCATAGTTTGTGATGAATTTATTGACATAGTTTATATGGTATATTAAATTAAACATGTAATCTTAAAAAAAATTATAAGTTGTATTTATAAATTTTTTCTTTTATAATAGGTCTTCCAGAAAAGAAAAATCTAAGTACAATAGCAGTTCAGATAAAGATTCATCTAAAGAGGTATTGGTTTTATTGCAGATGTATAAATAAATATGTAAGGACTTGTAAATTTGGTAACCTATTCATTATCCAAGATAAAGAGGATTTCATTTAAATTACATAAAAATTATCCATATTTATTATGATATACCATTATTTATTTTTACTTATATATCAAAAAATTTTTGTCATTTTTTATCAATTTTATATAAAAGTGCCATTGCTCAATGATCACTACCTATATGAAAATATGTTCTAACTTTAAACTGATATTAAATTTATCTTTATAAATACTGCATTGACTACCACAGATTTATTTTTTTAGTTGTAAATTTGGTTTTTATATTTTAATGTGTATATTTTTTTCATATTTTAAAATTAATTTCTCTTCTTTTAACAAATTGTTTATGCGTAAACCATAAAATATCCTGTACTTTATGATTTAATTTATTTATTGTGTGTATGAAACATCAATCTTTATGTATAAAATAGATTATATGCAATAAAACTTATGCATTTTTAAGATGTATATTCATGTTGTATTGAAAATATATTTTCCTAGCTTTTTAAAAAATTTAATATTATGATTATAAATACTTTAGTATTTGTCAAGTCCTGTGGTACATAAAGTGCTATTTCTATTAATTTACTACATTGGAATAATAGCCCAAATCTTAAATGATAATATCTAAAAGCTTGTAATGAAAATTCAATCACAAATGATTTCTCTATTTACTTTCTTTAATTTATTCTTGAAATTTCCAAATTTCGATCCGGATTTAGATATTTTGATAAGATTAATTTCATATATAAATTATATAATTTTTTTAATTTTTAATTCTAAATTTATGTATTTAAAAAAATCAAGATTTCAAAGCTTATAATTTTAAGAAATGTTTATTAATTCACAACCTTCATACATATACCCTAAATTTGTTTTTACAAGTATTGTAAATTTTATTTTGTTATTGTTTTAAGTTGTAAATAAAGTAAGAGTATAAATTTAAAAGTAATAAATATATTAAAATTAAATATATTCCTAAAATTATTTTATATTAAGTTCATATTCATTTCTGATTTAAGATAGTTGCTTTGCTTCCAAATAAGCTTATTCAGTGTTATGAAAAGAAATCTGATGTTTATTTGTAAAAATTTAATTTGGCATTTATGTTTAAAAACTAATATTTGTGAAACTTTTACACTTTAATGGGTGAATTATTCCAAATATAAAAATCAACTATTTTTTTAAAATAATAAATTTATATGCTTTTGATATTATAAGGTTCAATTTTAAGATGAATATTTTTGTTGAATTGTTTGTTATTAATGCAAATTAAAATTCTAAAACCAACTTTAAAATTTCTAATAAATAATTTTAAAAAAAATTCTCGAAAAGTTTTTGGTAAATCAATATTAGCTTAAATTTTTCCAACAAATCTTTGTTGTTATTAAAATTTTATAGAGATTATGTATAAAATATAACTATGTTGCTTATTAAAATTATAGAGATTATGTATAAAATATAACTATTGGTTTTTTTCTTGTTTCATTCCTAGGATATTTTTTTTATTAGCTAAAATTTTTGTGAAAACTTGCAGCTTTTTCATTTTTATACCACAGAACACTTTTATAAGCCAAGAAATTGTACAGAATAAATTTTAGAAAATAATAAATTTTTTGTCCAAACGGTTATACATCACCTAAATCTTAGTGTTTTTGGAAAGAAATTAAATTGTTTGTCTGTTAATAATAATAATAAAGATTTACTGTCATTGTTTTAAAACTTTTAAATATTAATAATTGTGGTCAAAATAAAAGTAACTTGATGTTTTAAAATATGTGATTTCTCTCAGTGATTTAAAATATCTTATATTTAATAAGAAAAGTTTCTATTGTGAGGATTTGTACTTGTATGCACTAGTTAAATTGTGTTGTCCAGATGTCTCTAAAGCTATTGAAAAGTAGACATTGAAATATAGCAATATTTTCCTATTACTATATGCTGGGGAAAAGGTAGCGATTTTTATTTCATCTGTATATGTTAGTTAAAATAATCGATGATAATTTTTTCTTGGATATATATATATATATATTAGGTTGGGGAAAAAGTAATCCATTATTTTTTCGGTAGACGTCTGTAGTGATCGATATCTCGTGTGGTATCTATCAAACAATTTCAGATTTATGCTCGTTGGAAAGGTGACATTTGACACTAAAATATCCTCTTGCGGTTTTTCGTTTGATTAATTCAATTACGAGTACAAGGTTTTAAAATTGGAAGACAACAAACAGAAAATTCGATACATTTTCATTTTTCTCTTATAACGGCGAAAAAGATAGCCAGGTGTCTAAAATTGTGAAAGGAGTTTATCGTCCTCTATATGACTGTAACAACCAGTTGCGCACAATTTTGGTTTCGTCGATTCCGTTTGGGTATTTGGATGCTAAAGATGCATCTCGCATGGATACAAGATCGTCGAGAATGTCTATAAAATATCAAAAATGATCGAAGTTAACCGCATGTCAGCAGTCGTAAGGCGCAAGACCTAAAAATTTACATGAAAACTGTTTTAAACCTTTTTACAGAGTGAATCCAAAAGAAATTACATAAAGTTCACGTAAAAATAATGGATTTCTTTTTCCCCAACATAATATATATATATATATATATATATATATATATATATATATTATATACACTTACCTAAGAAATTTATTATTATAGAAGATATTTGAAATTTGTTAAAAACATAAGTTGTTTTTAGGGTCATAAATCAACAAAGAAAAAAAGGAGAGATAAAGAAAATGAAAAATACCATACTGTTTCAAATAAATCTGATGAAAGGTAATGTATAGATTCCTATTTTGTTATTTAAATATTTTGTACAAAATAAAAAATGTGTGCATCTTTTTTCAAAATGAAAAATATAATATCTTGGTAAATATTTTGAAAACAATATTATATAGTTATCTTGATGATAAACTTTTGTTGATTATATTTATGTGGTATTCTATTCATTTTTAAGTATATTTTTTTGATATATAATATAAATGAAAAATCTATATGACTAAATTTTTCATAGCTTTAAGTTTAAAGAATTTTTCAATTTATTTTATGTTTTTGTAAGTGTATAAAGTTTTTTCAATGACTTTAAAGTTTAAAACTTTTATATTTTTATCATTGGTGAATGTTTTTACTTAATTAAAAATACATTGTTTTGATTATAACCTTTTAATTAATGATTTAGAGATACATTAATATGTATCTTAAAATCGCAAGAATAAATTTCTGTGATAATTTTCTTTAAAGTTAATCTTTTTGAGGATTCCTAAATAAGATAAAAGTTTTTGCTCATCTTTAATTGCTTCCTTTAAAACTTGTCATTAACTTTTATATCATTTAAGAAAGCTTTTTTTATTTATTATAAGAAAGTTAATCTTAATAAAATTGCACTAAATTGATTATAATTATCACATATATTTATTAAAAATAAATTTAAAATCACCGTGAAATACCAAGTCAATTATTGTGTTACTAAAAGAATGAGACTTAGATATGTCCCATTATTAATATGATATTATTATGAATTAAGAATAAGTTATTTAATTAAATATCACTTTATTTTGAGAAATTACTGCGATTTCAAATTTTATATTTGACATAAAATATTTAAGCTTATGCCAATTCAGTGAATTTTTTTGCAAGTTAATTATGTTATTTCCTGGATTATTTTTTAATTTTAACACCCACAGCCATTATTTAATTTTTTTTTTTTTGTTATTTTTCTTTAAAGGATATAATAACTTAAGTAATATTTCTGTCTTAATATGAAACAACATTCTTATCACAAACTGAATTTAATATTTTGTCATAAAATGTAAAACAATTGTTTTTGCAGCAATAGTTAATAATAGTAAGTAATAGTAGATAACTCTAATTTTCATAGTTAAATGGTTAATAGATATAGAAGTATGTTAAAGATGGTTAATAAATTAGTAAATTTTATTTGATTTTCTTTCAAATGGTCATAGTTTTTAATCTAAAATCAATAATCAGCTATCTGTGTGATGGTATACTCAAATAAAAACTGTTTTGTATTGTTTTATAAAGAATGAAGATAATAAATGCTTAGTTGTATAATTTACACATTTTTGTAAAGTGTTTAAATGTGTATAAAGTGTTTTATAATTTTAAATAAAAGCTGATTTTTTATTAATTTGAAATTAAGGAACAAAATTTGTATGTGATCAATTAAAATTTTGCAATGATTAAGGTATGTCCCATATATGATTGAAATATATTTTAGAAAAATTAATTGTGTTGGAATTTTTAGAAAATGAACATTTTTAGTCATTATTTTTAAATTTATGTTTAAATTAAAAATAATAAGATGATTTTTAATGTCTTACATATTTTGTGATTGTAAACAATCTTGATACTTTGATTAATATTTCACAATATTTTAGGCATTCAAAGAAAGAAAGATCTTATTATTCTGACTCTGATGAATATTCTTCAAAAAGGGTAATTATTTAATTTCTTCATTTAATTACATTTTATTTATCTTTTATCCATATAAGAATTCATATGTCAATGTGTCATGTCAATTCATATGTCAAGTAGTCACATATGAATAATTATATATATCTGAATATTTTATGTGCAGGAATGGTTAATTTGCTCTAAAAGTTTGAGATATAATTACTTAAGTAAATATCTATTAATTTTTGTGTATCATTAGTAATGATAAGCACCATTTGAATTAAATTGTCTTGCATTGTTGCTTACAAAAGATTTCCTTGGCTCTTAAATATGGAATCAAATTAAAGAAATGTACAATGATAAATACTTTTCAGTATCAACAAAAGCTAATAGCATTATTTATTGTCATAGATTTTTATCTGATTTGCTTTTTATAAATATGTGTTCTGTATGAGGTAATATAAAAAGGGCCAAAAATGTTAATTCTTTTTTTATTAATAAACTTTATTAAATGATAATATATTTTTTTACAAAAGATGTTTCCATTTTTTTATTGTTTATAATTTTGTATGTTTATCTTTTTTTTTTTTCAACATGTAACATCATTAAAGTTTTTGTGAAAAATTTTATGTTCATATTTTAATTTTCTGTGTTGCATATTAAATTGATATTTTTAAAAGTTTCAGTTACAAATTTTGAATGTTATTTTCTCAATTTGCTGTTTTAATTTTATTAAAAATTAAATGTGACATAATATTTCATAATTTTATCGTATTAGGGAGTTCAATTTAAAATTTTTTATTTAAAAAAAATATGTATAAAACATAGAAATTAAAATTTAAATTTCAATTGAATATATTTTATTTAAAAATATTTGCATACATTTTTAGAATTCGTTTATGGAATTTTTGTATTGCAGTTCATTTACATTTGCTTTAATTTCTGATAATTTTAATTTCTATATTATTTTATAATCATCCTAAATTTGAAATAATAAAAATTTTGAAGTAAGAAATTTGAAATAAGATAAGGCTTAGTTATAATGAAATTTGAAGGGTTTTAGGTAATCTGGTCTTCATATTGCTCCTAATTTTGTTATTAATATATTTCTTTTGAATTTTCTCTTGAGTATTGATGAAGCAAAATATTTTGTAAATTAAAACTAAAAAAATTTACTGTGTCACCCCATTGATCATATTTGATTTCCTACAAAATAAAAAAAAATTATTATTTTTTAGGAAATCAAACAATGTAAAATCTTAAGCATATAATTACTTATGATTTTACATTGTTATATATATATATATTGCTTTTTTCTTAAGTAATGGGGTGAAAATATTTTTAAACCAGGAAAAGTTTGAATTTTTAAATAATTTTGATTTATTTTGATCATAGAATTCAACTTGAGATATTTTTCTTTTAAATTTTCAACTTTTTTTTTAATCTTTATAGTACAAAGAAGATTTTAACTTAAGAATTAGAAATGTATAAAAAAAAAAAAAAAAAAAAAAAATTAATATATATAATACCTAGTCTAAAAACATTTTGTTACTAGTTAAATTATTTTGGTTGGTAAACCTACACTATTGTTCTTAAGGATCATTTAAGTAATTATTCTATGAATTATTCTATGAAATACTGTTTTTAAAATTTATAATTTTTGAAGTCACTGTGGCCTAATGGTGGGATTGCGCAATGAGGATTGTTGAACAAAGAGAGATGCATATAGCCTATTCTAGGTTTCCAGCCTTGCAACACATAAATGCTACCCATTCTTTGTCTTTCTTAAGTTCTCTTGGTAGGCAATAATATTTTTTTTAAGTTAATATAAAATTTATTACAGCTTTTGGCAACTAAGCTGGCCTTTAGATGATGTTAAAATATTTTGTCTTTAAATTTCCAAGCTTGATTGTAATCATTGTTGAATAATGGGAGATGGATATTGCATTTTTGTACAAAAAGATACACAATGTTAAAATATTTTATTTTTTGGAACATTTACCTGGAAAACTTTTTGGTTTTTCTCTTTTGTGTTACATAAAATGGCCTATTGTCCATTGAAAGCCCCTCCCCCAAGAAGGCAATAGTATATATTTTTTAATTTAGTTTGCTACATTTTCATTTTTTCCATGCACAAAGTAAAATTATAAGTAGATACCTTTTTTAATAATCATATATTTATCACTATATTACCTTATTTTGTATATGATTTTTATAGAAACACAAATCACCAACAAAGCTGAAAGAACAACAAAAAAATTATGATTCATTGCCTCACAAAAAGTCTAAAAAGTAAGTAATCTTATAAAAATTTTGTTTTTCATATTGTAATTTTATGTTAAATTGTAAATTTTTTAAAATTTATTCATTTGCTTTAATAATATGTAAACTTGGTTATACAACAATCTTTAATCAAATGATAAATTTTAAATTGCTTTACTTTTTCATATTGCTATTGTTTAACTAACTATTTTTCAAATTTTTCTGAAAGATTTATAAATTTAGAATGATTTTCTGCTTATAATGAATTGACTTATAATTTAATGATTTTTTAAAATTTTTACAAACATCAAAAAATTTTTCATTGTGTGTAAAAATTTCCCTTAGAAAATTTTGAAAAATTTTAAACCAAAAGTTTTTACCATCTTCTAGAAATATATGGTTTTTCATAGAATTTTTCAAAGTATGTTAAATCTAAATGTAAGTTTGTTATAAAAATTTGTTTTTTAAATGTTAAATTTTGGATATAGTGGAAAAATTCTTTAGGTATTTTTATGTTAATTTTTTTATGTAAATCCATATTTAAATTATTCATTATCTTTTTTGTTTTGAAAAGTAGAGGACATGCTATTAATATTTGATTATAGATGTCAATGTGTTTAAAATATTATTTTAGTGTAATTATGATGTTAATCACTAGGATTTTATTTTATTTTATTTATTTTTTTTTTTATCTAATGTTATAGTAGAATGGTTACATAAATTATATATCATATTTCAAGAATGACCCAATTCAATTTTGTTGTGACATTTATTTGGCAGGAAAAAAATTTTGTTTTACAATTTAAAAGATGGATTGTGAGATTTAGAGCTAATTCGAAACATTTGTATCATTTGATAAGACTTCAAGTCTGGTGGCATAGTGGTAGCACTTTGTGCTCTAAAGTCCAAAATTCAATCCTCTTCTGGGAAAGGTTGAATTCAGCCTTTCATCCTTTCAATGGGTCGGTAAAAATAAATACCAATCATACTTGGGAACTAAAACTGAAGGCTGACCACCTAACTGGCACATATACTTATCACCCTAGGGTCCCGGTCACTGAAACAGATATGGACACTATAAACCTGGGCTCCATGATGCTGTTGTGCTGTTGAGTTTAGTTTTAAAAAGAAGACTTTAGATAATAA
Source organism: Latrodectus geometricus (assembly GCA_026290005.1). NCBI lineage: Eukaryota > Metazoa > Arthropoda > Arachnida > Araneae > Theridiidae > Latrodectus > Latrodectus geometricus. The sequence continues at coordinate 7,557 of JAPDSC010097878.1, read as the reverse complement.
TTATTTTCATAAAAATAATAAAGTTTTCAAGTTATTTAACTTTAGAAGTACATATGACATATAACTGTACAAAATTTGGGGCATACTTTACAGTTATGGAAAGCTATAGTGAAACAAGAGCCTCATTACAAATAAATAAGACAATACTTATAAATGTTTTGTATACGACTACTTTTAACTGTGGTTCCGACTTCTTTGTTGATAATTCAAATTTTCTATTGTAATTTTAAATTAATTGTGTTATTATAATATAATAATATTATGCCTAAAATAATGATGAAAAAGCCAAAATATTTCATTGTTTTTTTTCATTTTTTAAAATATTTAAAATGAGATAAATGCAATTTTCATTGCTTATCACACATTAAAATTCTTGTTAATTAATAACTTATGAATATTCACTGCAATCAAAATGCTTAACTATCATTTATAATTTTTCTTTTTGAGTTTTCATGTAAGATTTCTGAACAATATTTACCTTTATACATAATACAGAAGTTTTTGTATATTGATGATATTTTTTATCTTAACATATAGTTTTTAGGCTTATCTTAACATATAGTTTTAGGGTTAAAGCATACAAAATTATTCTATTATCTACAATTCATAAAGCTTTCAGTGACTTTTTCACTCATATTATTTTGAAAAATTCTTTAAATTTCTTCATAAATTTTCAGAGAAAATTTTTTGTATAAATTTGATTATAATTTATTAAATAAATCAAAAACTATAATAATTAAAATGTTGAACCAGATAAAATGTGTAGAAAATTTTTTTTTTTCATATCATAATATTATAGATGATAGGTTAATTTTAGCATATTGTGTCACATATTGAAGCATATTATTACATTAGAGAAAGTAATTAATCAATAAGGTCTTATATGTTAAATTTTGTTATCTTTTATCTCAATGTAAACATTTGGAGATGAGTTCAATTAGTTTAAAGATACATGCTATAGAAACTCTTAAATTACTTTTTCTTATGTTGGTGTTAAACAGTATTTTCAGTAAAGGAATCCTATTGACATAATTCACTTTGATCTCCATTGTAGTATAATATGCATTAAAGAAATTATTTTATAAGCATATTAAACTTATTTTTTTTATTTATGTTAAACATAGAAATAAATATACTGATTGGTCTTGAGGATTTTATGCTTAGACAATTAACTTAAATCAGCTTTGATGGACTAGTCGTCAAATGTCAACATGATTCTCAAACTGAAATTAAATTTAGAGAGCCAATACCACAATATATAATTATTGAGACATTTTTTCAAGTGTTATTTATAATTAGCATTATTTAATTCCAAAAAGCAATCTGAATATTTTACAATGCACAGATAGATATATTAATAAAATATAATTTTTTTACATTTTGCTTGTATCCAACCATACAAGAAAAGTGTAAAAAAGATATAATGTTTTATTAATATCAAACTTTACTGTTAGGTACCAAATAATGTATGTTTTTCATTTTATATAATTTCTATAAATTTGCATTTGTGGAAATTTCAGAAAAAATCTATTTCCGTTATCTTTTATTTATTTTATATTTTCTAAAGGATTGATCAAAAAGATATGGATTTTAATAGTTATTATTTTATATATAGTTTTTGGCATGGTTTTGTTCCATTAATACTTAAAAAATTGCATTGAATTAATTGTTATCACTATTTTTTTGAAACGCAAATTTATAAATTTCTTTTAGATTTCATTGAAGTTTTTAGACTACCTGTTTTTTATTTTCAACACTTAAAAATATGTAATCTTGTAAATAAAGTAAACTAAAGTAATATACTTTAAATGAAATGTTTTAAGATATATATATATATATATATATATATATATATATACACATACATATAACTATATATAACAGAAATATTAAATAAATGCAGTGCTTAAAATTATACCTTCTTGAGTCTTAAAAATGTTTAATTATTGAGGAAAAAGAAAAAAATATATAAGTCTCAAAAATAAGATTTAAGTTTTTGACTTGATATAAAAATTCCCCCAAAATAAAATTTTCTTATCTAGTGTTTAATTTTAATGTTTTTGTATAATTTTTTTCTATTTTAAGTAATATTTAGAAATCTGTCATGCCTGTTTTTGTGATATTGTTTTTTTTTTTGTGTATGTTTATCTCAATGTCTGAACTCTTGTAAAATTGATTTTATTAAAATAAAAAATTTTTAGGTAATCTTCACGTGGTTAAAATATTTTTGAATATCTTTGTAATTAGTAAATAAATCAGATTCAAAAATAATACTAAGGTACTAATAAAAGTTGATTAAAATTACAATTCCAGTATAAAAGAGAAATGTTCTTTTTCAGGAAAAAACCATTGTTTATTATGAAGTATCTCTTATTACATAAATTTTGAGTTATGCTGATCAAATATACCCTTCTTTTCATCTTCCCAGCTGCTTTTTAGTATGACTTATTATTCAATTTCTTAAACTGGAAGCAAAATTGAATAGCTTATAAAAAAAGCCTGAAAAATCTACTGTCTTTGCTATTCACTGTGAAAAATTCTGGTTAAATTTCGAAAATTGCTTTAAAATATAAGCATACAGATATACATGACTTTTCATATTTGAATTTAACCTTTTGTGTTTGAGCTTCAAGTATTTTTTCCATGCATTATTAATTTTTTTCTTTTTTTTTGTGTTATGTCATTTAAAGACGAATAAAATTATAGAAATGTAACAAAGAGTTGACTGTGGTCAGCCTAAAATCATGTAAAATAATACTTTGTTACATGATAAAGGTTACAGCTATAAAGAAACTAGGGGAGAAATTGAGGAAGACTTAAGAGCAAAGTTGGCATTTCTAAATTTAATAAAAGTTATGAGGAGGTTTAATGGGTGCAAAATAGAATTGCAAAGCCAAGAAACAAATTCAACTGATGATTGGACAATTAAAAAAATAAGTTTATGGGAGAAATGAAAATCACATTTGAATTTACAAACAAATGCCACAATGTGTTGCAAAGATTATTAAACATGGAATGAATTAAATTTGGTCTAAATGCTAGAATTCTACAAAAAAAAAAAAATAGTTGTTTTTTAAACAAGGTTAAATAGATTAAATTGGGCTAAAAGTAATTTTAATTGGACAACAGAACAACAAAACAATGCTATTTAGATTGATGAGATTGAAATCTCCTGCTTGTTTGTAGTTTTAATATATATATAGATGATGTAGAATCGACAAAGAAATGTATCCTGACAGCATTACACTTACAGTGAAACATCCAGTTATGAGTTATAACATTGGGTTGGATAAAATCAAAAGAAGTTTGCAGAATTTGTCTGATAATTGGAAATATGAATGCCTTAAAATATATAAAGGCAATATTTAAGCCCAAACTTTTATATGATGAAGCTGTATTATATATCTAACTTTTCCAAGACAATCATTTACATTCATGCATATTTCACCTCCAATCTATGGGGCTGCTGTCTGCAAAACTTTTGCTTGAAGACTATTATATTCCTTTACTGGAGTAAATCAGAAGTAGCTCCAATCTTAACTCTATTAAAAATGCATAGAAGTGATTAAAGAAACTTGTGAGAATGAAATAACCTAGTTGTAAAATCCAGTTAATTGAAGCAGTAATTAAATCTTGGTGTCATAATTTAATAGACAGTGGATATTAAAGGTTAATTCCCGCTCTAGAAAAGTGTTAAAGCTAAATGTTCCCTAACTAAGCATTAATTGACATTTCAAAGCTGTTATCCTATTAATATATTTTGTGATTAAATTATCTTTTCAGTATTGTATAATTTTATGACATTATTTGAAAAGAATCTTAAGTGTTGTGAACTTGTAAACATCAAAAATGAATTTTTATTAAAAGTATTCACTGCAGAGGTTTACACATTTTTGTAACAATTTTGCAAAGCTATATATGTAAATAAATATAAGTATTTTATTTTCAAATATATTCAGTCTATCAATTGCTCTTTCTCTGACATGTCATATTATATCTTGATTTCCAAGATAAATGTCCTTTTCTGAAAATATTAAAATTGGTAATGTTCTACTCTTCCTTCACAATCCTTCAGAGTTCATCCAATATTTTGGGATGCCACTTATAAAAAAAAGAGTTTACTTTAAAACTCTAAATGCACAGTAATCAATTGATAAAATGTCAGAGGACTAGGGTGGGTTGCATTTAAAAGAAATAGCTTCAATTCTAGTTTCATTTTTCATTTTTTTTTTTAAAAAAAATAATAAGTAAAATAAAGCAATAGATTTAGAGACATGGCTTGGAACCTTATCCTTATGGAACTTAACACAATATTAATTGTTTGTACAAAGGAATGGAAATTTTTTCTTTGAAAATAGGTGTTAAAGCATACTTCTGAAAGAAATTTAAATTGATTTTTACATTTATTACAATCTTTGTTTAAAGTTTTCCATTATAAGAAAATCTAATAGCTATAGAATTTTATAAAAACTTTTCTTGATTTCTCTAAACCAATTGTTAAGTTTTCCTTCTCTTTTCCGTTAGTAAATTGATCTTTTTTTGTTGCAATCAGATAAATATATTCAAACTTCAGCAATTGTAACTATATACTTCCAGTTTTCATATGCCAAATAATTTTTATACAACAGTCTATACATAATCTTACACTGAGAAAAGGAATGTTTCTGTATTAGGTGATGAATATTGTGCTTTTTTACTTTGATTGATTTTAAATCGGATTTTATAATTTTGTTCTCAGTACCAACAGAGATATTTAAAGATTGTGCAATAGCTCTTAAGATAGTGGGATTTTCCTTTAAAACATGAGATGCGATTTTAAATTTAATAAGAGGTGTACCTACCTTTTGTTGGTTACACATTTTTTACCTTTTCCCAATGAAATGTAAACTTTGACTTTCCTTCCTTTTATATTTATTATATCAAATATTTTATATGTAAAAATATTAAAACCATGATTTTCTCATCCTATTTTAATAACTGAATAAGGGTATTGTTCTTTGGATAGTGCAAAAATATAGTCTTCTATCCATTGTTTATTTTTCAGCAACATTTTAAAGCAAAAAAACATTTTAATGCTGCTGAGGATAATTAAGACCCATAATAATCTGATTTCAATTACTTTTCTATTTTTAAATTAAATTCAATTTCATGAAGAAAATTAAAATTTTTAGAAACATGTGTGAACACACTCTGTACATGTATGCTCTCTGTTGGAATGCATACTATACTGGCTGCTTAATAATTAGTGCTCTTTTAGTTAAATGATTCATTGCTTTGATTCCCATCTCTAGTATGAATGTTTGCAGTGGTTCAAAATTTTCTTCAAATCATTAGTAAAAATTAAATTAGCCCTAATTTTAAAAATGATTTTTGATTATCAAGTTTACCAACCATTGAAATACCCTTGCATATAACTGGATTATGAATGTTTAATAAAATCCCTATGATTGATTATATATTGTACAGGAAAATGTATAAAAGTGGATACAGGAAATGATTGTTGAAATATTTTTAGATGTTTCAACTTACTTAAGTGTATTAATGAGACCTGGAAGTTTGGGCATCATTTATATCTGCAAATGGATTTTGGAGAATTATTCTGTAAACTTATTAACATCTAAAGTCCAAATAGCGTATAGAAAGCTGTACTTTCTTTGGTTATTTCTTTTGATGTTTCCATCTCAATTGTTAACTTTGGTGCTGATTGATGATACATACTGGCAATATAAATTGTGCTTAAGAGTTATGATTGATTTAGTTCATATCCATGTATAATATTCATATTTTATCATGTTTAGATTGTACAAGCTTTTGAAGCCCTCTTTGTTTTTACTTTAATTTTAAAATTTAAATTTTTATAAATTGTTGGGATATTGTCTCTCATTGTTAGCTTGTCCATATACTTGAATTTTAATGTCTCTTTATGTTGTATACATGAAATCTTAATTATTATTTTTTCAAAATTATTATAATTTAAATGACTATGTAAGTTTCTTATTGTTATTACATTTCCGCTTAGATAATTTTTGAATTATCCAAATAAAAATGTAATAATATAATATAAAAAAATAATTAGTTATAATTTTTATTTTAGGATATAAAAATTTCAATAATCAAAATTAACTATTAAAAAAATGTGTAATTTTTTTTAATTTAAAATATTAGGAAAGAGGAAATTTTTATATGATAAAATATTATAAATTGAAAAGATAATTGTTAGTATTTGGTTGGGTACAAAATTTTACATGCAATTTACAATGCATAAAAAACGTTTAAAATACTTACATTGCAAGTATTGAAACATAGTGAAAATAATACTACTGCCAAAAATATCTTAAAATAATGTTAATTATAAAACATTTAGCATTTTTCATTCTATTCTCTATTTTCTCATCTAATACTTATTGTTGTTGTCTTATTAAACCTTGTGATAATCAGTAAATCAATACCTGCTTTAAAAATGAATGCATTTTACTATTATTTTGTATATATTTATATAATAGTTGACTATCTTATTTATTTGGTTTTAAATATTGAAATGTTGTTCCTTTTATAGCGATTAGATGTCTTGAGATACGAATAAAACTATTCATTTTGATCTATTTTAAAATAATTTTATTTAGTAATTTGTGAAATGTTAATTTTTTTCAAATGTTATTTGTGATAAAGTGTAATTTATTAAAACTTGTCCATTTACTTTCACAGGCATCGGAGGGATTCTGAATCTTCTCAGTCTCAAGTATGATATATTAATTCCTCTATTATTTATATTAATTTATTGTATTTGTTATATTTGTATTTTTTCTTCTAAAGTAGGTTTTGTTTAAATATAATAATTAAACTATCTAATATTTTTTTTCTGAGGAATGTATTTTTATTTATTTCAACATTTAATGCTTTCAATAGATTTCCAATAAAATTATGAAGATTTCAGTAAGTAATAGAGAATTTTTTGCATTAATTTAAAGAAGTTTATCACAAAATGTATTTTCATGTTTTAAAAAATTATTCTTAGAAGCCATTACAAAAGTTTTATTAAAAGATTTCTAATTAATGTAATAAAATATATAATTAGAAAGTAATTGATATGAAAATATTTATAGGTTTGAAATGAAGATGTTTTATAATTTTAATAATAAAAACTTTAATTGTGTTCATTCACTTTCTATATAATCGTGATCAAAAAGTGAGAAAATTGTGCAAAAAAATAAAGAGCATCATTAATCAAAATCAATTATATTCCCTTCCATTCATATTATATTTTCTTTGAATACAATGTTTTCCTAATCTTCAAATATATTTTGAGACACCTTCAGGATTTGTAAATTTTTTTTTCTTTTTTTGCATTTATATAGTTAAAGGGTTGCCACTGAATGCAGTTTACGTGATTTTGAAAAATGTCTGAAATTATATTGCTATATTAATGAAAACTTTTATTGAATATTTATGATATTTAATATATTTAACTTAATTATTGAAATTTTATGTAATTTTAAACTAATTTTTAATAAAATTATAAATGTTTTCATATATTTCCAAAAATGTTATTGTTACTAA
>JAPDSC010097872.1:0-14531 GCA_026290005.1 Latrodectus geometricus | reverse complement strand
GAGGTAGCCATGTCATTCTTGCTCAAACTGAAAGTAATTCTCGGAAATTGTATAATAATGGACATAATGAATTCTCCTTGATTTGATTGTTTACATATTTATAAAAATTATTTTTTAATATCTATGAAAAAATCTGCTGTTTAAATTTTTAACGATAATTCAAATGAAATTTATAATCAAATTTTCGGAACATTAATATTTGTTGAGAAAAATACTATTTTGATTAAAAGAAGCAAATCATTAGTCTCGAATTTTGAATATTTGACATCAATTTGTATTGTGTTTGAAACATTTATACTTTCATGTTACTATATACGTTAAGTATTATGCTAATTAATATTATTTTTCACAGAAAGTACAACTTCATAACAATGTGCCCATTAGGTAAACGTAAAAGAAATTTTAATCAACTGTCCCAAAAAATCTTTATTGTATTACAATATTTTAGAGTTGAAAATGATTGGTATTAGATTTATAATGTTGAAGGCAGATTTTATATACAAATTTACAGGATATAATTTTCCTTATTTTAAATATTTATGTTCTAATCTGTAGGAAGTTTTATTCCTAATTTAAAATAAACATTAATCTAGAATTATTTCCTCAACTAATATTTATCATTTACTTTTCAGATACAATATCCCTTAACAGCAACTTACTTGGGCTCTTTTAAAATGCAGAGTGACAGTTTTAAGAAAAGGGTCCAAGTGAAGATTGCCGAAATCTTGATTGGAGTAGAAGTCGGAAAACAACTACAAGGACATCGGAAATACCAGCTGTCTACGAGGAGAGGAGCTCCACCCCAGGGGTAGAGTATGACAGTCATTCTTCTCATTTGTGGGCAACTGCACCCAACTATTATTCCTGGATCAAACAAGTAAGATACACTTTTGATCAAGTGTTATACTTCTAAGCATATAAAATAATACTTTGGTTAAGTCGTTAACTAGAGGATTTATTAGTTTGGATCATTTGATATTTCCCATCAGTCCCGTTTTGTGTTACTGACAATTTAATTTCCTTTTACACATAATTACTGTCGAATAGAATATTGGATGAGTCATCATTAAAAAAATGGATTTCTTTATATAGATTGCGATGGATGTTTCGAATAATTCCAGGAGAAAACGTTAGAAAATTGCGAATACGAAAATACGTTAGAAACGTAAAGCATTTTAACAAAACAGAATTCCAGAGCTAAATAACGTTTGAAAGAATTCAACAGAATTTCATTAAATTTATGAAATAAGACCAGGAAGGGCAATATTTTACGAAATTAAAAATCGGGAGCAAGTATATTTATAAAACTATTTTTAAGTAATCATGCTCCTCATTTTTTAAATTCATAAATTATTGAACTTTTTTGATCATATAAATTCATTGTTAAACTAGATGTGTGAAAATTTATTAAATATTCTGCTTTACCATAAACACGAAAACGCACAAAATATCAAAATTTGATATATTGTAAAATAACCCGTACAATCTCTCCCTTTCATTTTTGAAGCCCAAAATAAAAGTGATTGATAGAAAAATGTCGCCCACCGTGAATCCACGAAGTTACATCCATCAGCATCCACCTCCTTCCACCGTTGGTGGCAGGTGCACGATTCCCTTGCCGTCGGACGCAATGAAGTTTGCTAATCTGCTTCATTAGTGTGTACTTGACCTTGATTTTTTTTAAATTTAATCCGGTAAAATCTATTTCCACCTCCTAAAATTAATAAAACGGTAAGTTATCCCTTAAATTTAGCATATGATGTGTTGGACTTTGAGATGATGCACATAAGTGCTGATAAACGTATTTAGGAAAGTGTCATGAAAAAATACTTAATGTGTATATGCACAACGATACTAAATATGCTGCTTTTGACACTTTTAGAATGTGATAAGAATATTTTTCAAATATATTATTGTCAGTTATATATTTTATAGGAAAATAAGAGAAAATATTAAAGAAATAAAAATTTTTATCACTTTCAGTGATATTACGGTAATTACTATTAATTAGCACAATTACTTTCATATACTGAACATTTTTAGCTAGTGTCTAAATGTTTCTATAGAAATGTATAATTCCCACCTCTTTAAAATGAGAATAAATCAGCTTTACGGATTTTTTCTACAAAAATTTTTAATTGTTCATGTAACTTCGACTTTGCATTACTCACTAAGCCTATTTAAATGGTTCTAAAACTAAGTATTGGTATATTAACTTTGAGATCAGAAATTCCTTGAGATTTATCACTTTAATTTTTACTATTTTTCCAAATCTTCAATATTGTAGGTCTACAATATAAATTAGTAATGTACATAAAATTCTCTTATGGAACAGATCAAGGAAGAATTATATATACTGTTTTTTAGCGAAGACTGTTTATAACAATTTTTTAAAGAGCCAAAAATTAAATCTACCCACTCAGTCTTCTAAGCCAACTGTTTCAGCAAAGTCCCTTCAATATTTATTGGGGAGTAGAAATAGTTTCTGACACTATTGGGTGAATACAAAAAATACTCACATTAGAAATCTTTTTCAATTCAGATTACATTTCAGGGTGAATTTGGAATTTCTTTTTTCCCCTTGTCAGAAAATGAACATTGAAGCAGCTACTTGAACATTTGTCTTGGGTACTCAATGACTTAAGATTGATAATAGTGCGTGGATAACATGGATTTATTAATATTTCTATTTTAGACCTACGATACTTAAAATGGGATACATTAATTTGCATATCTAGTTTTATTTCCTTAAGCGACACAGCATAAAGGAAAGAAGTTTATTGGGTATCTTGTGCATAGATTGTTAACATAAATTAACTTTTTACTCAAAAAAACATCCTACTTCGCGATGGTGCTTCTATATCCTTTATTTCATTTTCTTGCATATTGTTTTTCTATTCAATCCACATGGGGGTTCTATTTTCTATCAAGAGTTCCTATCATTACCTTACGAATTATTTTCATAAGACAGTTTACCCCTTTCTGTTCCTCATCTCTTCCTTTATAAGGAAAATAAGCTTTAAATTGTGGAAAGTATTTTTTACTTTCCTCTTGTACTTATTCTTAACAAGAAAGCTACTGAAGGAAGGGTAGTCTTCTTTCGACGTCTTTAAAATGTGTCTTAGACATTTCTTAACCTCACATTTATAGAAGTGTTTAACATGTGAATAACATTTAGATCTTAAAGACAGTGGTTTGTTTTCAGTTATAGTTCCACAAATGTATTTAATTCATCGAGAGTTCATGTACTTATCGGAAGATTTTCAACAAACTGAAAATTTATCAATATCTGCGTTAAAATGTTAAAGGATTCTCGTTTATGACCACTGAAATGTTTTGCCTATTTATCGAAATTCAGGCATTTTCCCAATTCCAACTTTTATTGTTTGACATAAAAAGCAAAAAATCGGTATAAGTTATTTTGCGTTTTTAATTTTAAAATAAGATTTTCTAATTGGTTACCAGTAATATTGCGGAAATTAGACTTTAATATTTTAATGATTAATCATATAAATAATTCGGCTTCTTACACTGAACTAAATATGGTGCGATGTGTGAAACATAAGCGTAAAAGAAATTTTTAATCGGTTACGTAGAGCGCTCAGAATGTCGTGACATAATACTTATTGTAAGCGCCCTTTTTATTTTCAATAGTCATTTGAACTGTTTTCAAATAAAAATATCGACGTATGATAACAAAACATAATTAGCCAAATTCTGCAAGTGAATGTGTGTACTCTTTCAAGTATTAGATTTAAATTCCCACTGAGTAATTTACTAAAAATTTTAATGAAATATTTGACATGTATTTAGGTTTACCGTAGATTGTAATGTTTGTAAATTAGAAAAAAGTTTTCATAAGTATCTTGTGTTATTAATTTAGCTTTATTGGCCAGCTCTGTAGGGTTAATTTCTATTTATACTCATGATCATTATCATTTAAAGCGAAATTTTCTATAAAAACATTGTCATTTACGTAGATTTATTTTTACAGCACAGATGTCTCACGCTCTAGATTGCGTAGTGCTTAGTTATAATAGTTAGGTGTGCAATGTGATTTTTGTGACATTAGATACTAGTTAATGGTTTTGCAATAATTACGTAATTATAACCAAATTCGAAATTTCGTTATTGGAAATTTAAAGGAGCGAAAGATTGCAATGTTTACAGTTGGAATTTGAGATCTGGATTTTCAAAACCATATGTTGCTTGTTGGGATCTGGTTTAGACTAGCGAGGTAACTTCATCACATGGCGCATAAACTGGAAATATTGTCAAACTCGTACCGGGTCGTAGGATTTTACCAGTAGATTTTGCAAAGAATCGAGTAACTATTAAATCTAGTGTCACAATGGAATGAAAAAATATTATCGAATGTTAAAAGGAAACTTTGTCAACAGAGGTAGAGTGAGTTTACACTGGATTTCACTTTACAGCACAATAGTCTGTGGGAATAAATGTTTTCCCCATTGTGAAAAATGAAAACTTATTAAATTAAATCATAAAGAATTATGCTAAAAATTCTAATCTATAATAACCATGCTAATCTGAACAATTTACTCAACTAATATCCATCTTTACTTACAGATAGACTATATCGATCAAGCAATTTACTCGTCCTCTTTTAAAATGCCACGTGACCAAGTGATGGTAAAGAGGCGTGCAAATAACATGAAATTTAAACCATGCATTTGCGGAGGTGAGATATGCCAATGATTAGAATTTAAAGCTATTTCTCAAGAATTGGTACATGGAGAATAATTTGGCATTTCATTCATGCCAGGAAAAGCAATATTTTGTGAATCAAATATTGGGAGCAAGCATAGTTAATGATTCAAAAGTATGCATGTATTTTTCATCCTTTATTCTGTTAAGTAACTCAATTTGTATAAAATGTAAATTTTGTAGTTGCATTCATATGTTATGAATAAATGTTTTTACAAATTCACTGTTTTTTTTTTACTTAGAAACACTAAAAGCACTAAATATTACAATGAAGAAAACAAATTTCTCACTAGCGAATAATTGCTTTTGCTTTAACGATTATTTCAATGTTTGTTACTTAAAAAGTATCTATAGATTCTTAATTAAAATTTTATTTAAATTTATATACAGACCTGATTCATGCTCATGGGCTGCCTATGAAGACTATTGGAATATCTATTAATATAGATATATATATATATATATATATATATATATATACATTGACATAACTTTTATTTTTGTGTCGCAATAAAACTTTTAACTTTCGAATAATGAATCTTTGTTGTCAATTTTGCTAATACAAAAAAATTTTCATATTTACAAAGTTTTGTAAAATATAGCTATGATAATTTCAAATTAAACTCGCATAAATGACATCTGGATTTGTGCGTGTAGAATTTAAGGCAACAGGGAAAACATATCCCAGAAAATCTCGCATCAGCTATAGAAAACATTTCTTTCTAAAAAATTTAAAGTATGATCTATAAAATTATAAATTTCTTTGACTTTAACAAATTATAAAAGTTCTTTGATAAAATAAATGACAAAATCATGAAAATGCAAGAATTTTTATTTCCTTTTTAAAATTTTACTGAATACGCTTTTTAGTAGTTATAAATTACTCTAAGAGTAAATAACTGGAAATAAAACATGCAAAAATATGTATTTTACCATTCAAATAATTCTTTAACTGTTTTAAAGTTACATTTTTTATAAACTTACTGAAGTAGAAAACTTAAAATAATAAAATCCTTTTTTATTCACTATTTTACCAGCAATGTATCCTGACCTTTAAAAGTGAAAGACCTAAGTTTCGAAAAATTCTAAAAATAAGTTTGATTGAAAACCCTAAGCCTTGATGCAGAGTCATTTTGATGAAGAATTTGAGTACTTTTAATATAACGGAAATTAAAACTCAAGAAAAAAAAAATTCAGTCTTGTATGCTAACTGTGGGTAGGAGAGTGCTAGCTTAGGCGTCTGCCGTGTCACCTGAACGTGGATGAAATTTGCGAGACATTTTAATATGAGTTACATGCATTCTAATATGGAATTCCAGAGGGGTACTTTATAGATGCCACTACCGTTAACTGAATGAAGAATATAAATAACTGCTAGACAATTTATGCTCAAATAATGACTAAAAAACTGTATGTTGAACATAAATAGAAGAATGTGATGTACTTGGGTAAAATGAGTTAAACATCAAAAATAGCTTTTTTATTAATGAAAGTTTGATCAAACAATTTACATAATTTTAAAATATCTTAGCTTGAAAGTACTAAAATTTAAAGAAATTTTTTAAAAAAGGCATAAATTTTTAACATATTAATATTGCGTAACTCTTATGCTTTGGTAGCGCAATGTCCAAAGAAGATAGAGTTGTACCCGTGAAACATTAGTCTACATGTTTACAGTTTAACCGTCGATGTACGGTTTTAAATGAGTTGTAGGTTTTCGTCTAAGCAATTTGTAGAGTCAAGTCAATCCGAAATTATAAGACTTAATTGAGAAAGCCTCGTTTGTTAGCAATCACTTGATATATGTAAGGCTAGCATACCTGCATAAATTCTATATGTAATCGCGAATCCTTAGTGTTACATCATTAATACATTTATCTTTTAAAAATATTTTCCAGTATCCAGCTAGTTAATAGGTGATTTCTGCAATTATTGTAAAATCATTTTCTATGAAATAAAATATATATATATTTTCACATGCATTATTACTCATGCTTCAGTGTTTATCAGGTTTTCTCCTTTCGAACAATTGGATATGGGCAATTATCAATATTAAGTCTCAGAAAACTACAAGCAATATAAGCATAAACGTCTTATAATAGCCTTCTATAAATGTGAAATAAAATCTTTTATTCAAAACATGCTAAAAATATCAAAGCAATGTTCTGAGTTTTTTAAGGAAAACTTACATAAGCAAAAAATAAATAAAAGTAAATTCACAATGATCATAAAAAAAATCCAAATTTTTATTCATTGAATATATTTACTTGATCTCTTTTCACAATTGCAAACTATTTATTTCTAAAATATATAAATGTTTCTGATAATCTAAGATTAAGGTTTTTAAAAATGTTATAACTCCATTGATTGAATAATTCATAACTCAAGCATTACTTGTTGATTGCAAATATTATACAACTTGGTGCTGCGTTTTTAAATGAATTCTGCGTCAATTCCGGTGTTACATGAGATGAATCAAATTTGCAGTATTTGGATTTTAAAAGCAGAGTTCTGGTCACTCAACTAGTAAACTGTTATTATTTCTTATATTTAAGGAAAAGTTTTAACACAATGCATTTAGAAATATTTTTTTACCGTGCATTGCAGGATATTTAGCAAGACTTTTGATTACTTTCAAATCCAATTGCAAAAATATTTCTTCGATTCGATTTTGATCCCCTTTTTGTCTTAAAATTTTACACAGACTTTTGGAATATTTATTCTTATTCATGTTGTTTTACAGTTTTGGTATCATTAATTATTTTGAAATCTAAATTATTTGTTATTCTTTTAATTCTATATTCGTAGGATCTTTCCAGGTGAGGAAAGTAATTGTTGGCGTCGAGAGATGGCAGCACTAGACAACAGTGTATTTTTTTATCCCTCTTCCCAATGGTGTTCTTAGAACTACATACACTTTCTCTGGTGTGATGCAGACTAACATTTATGTTTTCTCACTTTTTTTCATTGTTCAGAATCATTTGTTATTGCTGCTTTTAAAAATGTAATTATTTGAACCATACTCTTTATTTATGTCCTCATTGTGCTTTAAAATGTTAAAACCTATCTGTGCTACAACAGTCTCAATTACAGCATTAGACAAGCAAAACGTTAAAAACAAACCAGCCCCGGGATTTTCCTAATTTTATCTTCTACTATTTCGGAATATGATCTTTTTCCAATTTTGTTTTTCTAAAAAAACGTTTTGAAGATCTCTCAAATTAAATGGTAAATTGTTTTCTTCGTTTAAAAAGGAAATTAAATGTTAAATTTTGGTTTTAATTTTAATGGCTAAATTAAAAGCCGATTCAAGGGCAATTATTTTGGTTGAAATAGCTTATGGAATGTTAATACTGGACACTACTAGGATCGAAAGTATTAAACCCTTTTATAACATGTATACTTGTATGCATTTATAAAACTTTTAGCTTGGATATCTCTGTCATATCGTTACATATATTACTACGTTTATATCTATAAATTCTTGGCATTTCGAGTGTTTCTAAACTGTGTATACACTACTTTAACCAAATGTACTTTGAAAGCACAATAATGTACCCACTTAAATTTTTTATAGAATTTTCACCATTTTCTATTTACGTAAAATAAAGTTCATTTAAATTTCAGTATTTTAATTTGGATTCTTAAAACTACGAAGAATGATCTTTTATAACTTGTAACAAACTGAGTTAGCAGAAACACGTTGATAGCGTTAAAGACGGTGAGCTAAAATCAGTAAGGTCCTTAAAAATTGAGTTTTGTACCATTTCTTTGGGGGCAATTTTTAAAAACATAAAATTAAATTCGATTTTTATGTGGAAAACATAAATGCAAAAAGTTCTGGAAGAAATAATTGCTCCTTTTTTTATAATAAACAAAAATTCAGTGCACTTTTTATTTTGTGCTTTTGAACACACGCGCATTGTTACATATTCATTCAGCCAATCACATGCGTGTATTTCACTCTTGTTTGTTTACTTCTCTGTGAAAAAAGAATATACACGATAACACAATATGCATACAATAATAATCAATTTTGCCATAATCTTAAATATTAGGACTATGTTATTTCACTATAAGTCATAGTAAAAATATAAATATAGAATTAAGTACGGGATAAGTAAAATATACATTTTAGCCAAAACAAAACTAGAAACGAACACAAATCAGTTTTTACATTTCATTTAAAAACGTGAATGTTGATTACATGCAATTTAACATTTTAGTATAATAAATGTAATAAAATCCATCACTGCTATTTTAATTTTTTTTTTTTTTTTTTTTTAGTATTTATTGCAATAAATAAGTAATTAAATATTCACAAAAAAATAAAATGATAAATAAAAAATAAATTATGTACCTTTGGAAGCATATTTTTAAATTAAATATTTATTAGGAAATATTTAAGCAATATATACTATAAATATTTATTATCTTCTTATCAAATATTTATGAGAAAAATAGAATTTACTGATCACATCATTATTTTAACTTATATTCACAATAAGATTTATTACTATAAAATATAAATTGATAAATTACATTGGAATTGAAGTTTCAACTAATAATGCATAATGACCAAACTTCTTTGTTAATGGATTCTATTCTAATAATTACATGTTAAAATAAGATAGGGCAAATTCATACAAATAATCTTTATTGTAATAAAGAAGATGACAGAAAAAGTCTTAAACAATTCAATATTAACCTAAAAAATAATAAATAATTGAATCAATACTGTTCAGTAAAATATAGAAGATCATGGATTTAAGAATCCAAATTAAGAAATATATTTTATTTTTTACTTAATTTATATATCAATATAATTGACACTGTACAATAATAAATATAATCAATAATTTAATAACTGATTAAACATAAGATAATAATTTTATAAATATTTTTGAAGTGAAGGAGAAAATATACACAGTATTGAAACGCAGACATAATATTTATTCCAAAAGCATGCAAGTTTACTTCTATATAATATTCAATTTTTCAAAATAATTATAATTTTGACTAATACAATTACATTTATATGAATAAAATATTAAATTATAAATTACTTCAACTTTACTCCAAAAAGCAATTTACTATTAAACAAATAAATATACAGCATTTGAAAGTCATTGATTAAAATACTGAAATTTTATGTACTTACAGAAATTATTCTTATAATTTCTTGAATAAAAAAAATCTCAGTGGTCAAACACAATTTTGATCAAAATTCATCACCCTTAAAATCCATATCAGCTTCTAATTGACAATTTTTACATCCATAACAAGCACAAATTTCAGTACGTTTCACTTTAGAAACGTGAACATAATGCTACAACACAAGTAGTCTTTTTACATTTACAGAATATGTGCTTTACGATACTTTCAGGGAAAGTAATTTTTCTCCTTGGAATACAATACATATTTCTGGTAATATATGAGATCAACTTTGAAAAGTACGATTACTTTTGCTTTGTATTACAAGGTTAGGTGGGTTTTCTAAAGCAATATTTCCATTATCTTCTGATAAATTCTTAGATCGTTTTTCAACAGCAGAAGTTCTGGTCTTATCGGTAAACAGTTGGTAATAATTTTTTATGATATCCAAGAGTTTTAACAGTAGGTAAACTG
This sequence comes from Latrodectus geometricus, assembly GCA_026290005.1. Lineage (NCBI taxonomy): Eukaryota > Metazoa > Arthropoda > Arachnida > Araneae > Theridiidae > Latrodectus > Latrodectus geometricus. Next base: position 4,178 of record JAPDSC010097872.1, on the reverse strand, counting down.
AAACATATTCGTCTTCTTCCAAAAGCATTAAGTTCTCAGAAAATGTACGCTCATAACAATCAAATAATATCCATTTGTGAACGCAATCCTTTAGTTTGCTCCAAATTTTTCAGAAAACGGAGAGACAATTCCAAGATTTTCCTTCGCTTAATATATCAAAATTAAAGTCATCGTTAAATTAAGATATTAAATTGATCATTAATTGTCAACAAATACTAACTTGTTTGTTTACAATCAGTAGAATGTGTAAAGCGCACTATTTTTATAACTGCGTTTCTCATTGGATATCTCTGGAGTGAGGAATATACTAGAAGAAATTTGATTGGCTTAATTTGCGGATAAACACAAGTTTTCTATAAAAGTAGTTCTACAATTTTTTAAAATTCACGAAACAATGTGCACTCTACGAAGGCAGAACTTTCTGTAAATAGTAATATTTGACATTGAATTATAAAATGCAAATAGAATTACATTGCCAAGAAGTTGCGGGATGAAACAAGCAAGATAAGAGTGTTGAGCCCACGGCCTATCTGAAAAAGGGGTGTGGCCTAAGAGTGAAAAAAATAACTCAGTAAAACATAATTAGTACAAAATTCACTAAGAAATATAAAAGTCATAAAAACAAATATAATTCACATATTATTTAACAATAACCAGTAAATACATATAGTTTTAATTTAACTTCTATAAGCATTGTTTTAATAAACCAATTTAATTTTTTTTATACAATAAATAATATTTATTTCTGTTGTGATTTCAATTTATTGATTTATTTGTATAAAACTTTTGAAATTTAATTAGAATTTTCAAAAAAGATACATGAATTGTATTTATTTATAATTAGTATGAAAATACAGTTAAGCAATATTAAATAATGGAATTAAATTTTAATGTTTTATAATTATAAATTATCGAAGTGATAGGAAATAAGAAAAATTACAATGAATTTATGCGTTGTAGACAAAAACTTAAAAATAATTTTTACTAGTTGCACATGACTAATGTACTGCCTTTTTACACAAATTTATAGTTTCAATAAAAAAAAAAAGTTCTTCAGAGTAATTTTTGATTTCTTGTTTACATAGAAAAATATCATTGTAAAAAGTTTTTAATAAGTATATCCACACACTCATTAATTTATATTCAACCAAAAAATATAATTAGGCAGTTAAACATACAATTAACAACCGTAATCAACTTAAAAAAACATTAAAATTTTTATCGCATCTCCATACTAAATATCAATATTGAAGTTCATATGATACAATGATTTTTTAATTACGTATGAAAACAATTAATTTGGAATCAAAGCATGCTGTCAATATATAAGGAAATTAAAAAGAAACTAACTATAATATTTTAAGTAATAGTTATTAAGTACTTTTTTAATTAAAAAGAATCACTGTAGTATCTCTTAACTGATAAATAAAAAGCTTGTTTAAATTTATACTTATCAGATTAAAAAGAAAGTTATTATTTATAATATTTTGGTTAACAATTTGCTTATAATTATTTCCTTTTATTGAGAATCTAAAAACAGGTTCATTTTTATTTTATCTATTTAATATAATAGCCATCTTATTTGTGTTTACCATAATTAAAGAATTCATATAGAAATTGTTCTGTAATTAAAAAAAATATGAATAAAGGTATTGTACAGTTTGAAAAAGTTCTTTTATCTTGAATTTAGGGTAATTTTTTCAATTTTCTTTCATAAGTCATATTTACATTTTTCAAATATTTTTTTCAGTTGCCAAGTTCTTGTGTTAATAATGCAAATGAAGTTACATTGCATGAAACAAATTTTTTGTATTTCCAAAGAATGAACAATTAAAAAAATAGATAAAAGACATCCCAAAAGGGGGAACAATATTATAACTAAATATATATGTTGTTGCTGCTTATCCCCTGGTGCAGGAAAGCCCACATCAGATTCAGAAGATCTGCCATAGGGTAGTATGCAGCTTCTTCTTTTGGAGAGGAATCACAAGGGTAGACTGACTTGACTTCTGAACCACACATGCCATATGTACCTGTTTATAGGGTAGGCAACCATTCATACAAGCAAAGGACAAAGACAGGATAGAGAGAGAGAAACTGCATCCATGCCCGAACCGGGATTCGAACCCAGACCTCCCTATCCGCAGTCAGACATGCTAACCACTAGACAGAGTAGGCGGGATAACTAAATATAAAAAAGCTAAATTATTGCTTTCCCTTATATATATATATACACAGTAAGACCCCGCTTAACGCTGTTTCGTTTAGCGCTGTTTCGGCTTAGCGCTCTTTCATTTCAACCCGGGGATTCCACGAAATCGCTCGTAGCATACGGGGATTCCCCGAAATATTATGCAGCGATAGGTTTCAAATACACATCCGAAAGAGTACTTGTGTTTCTAGTTTGGTGCGGTATTGAACAGACATATTTTTATTATTGGAAACATTTGTTGACATTATTGTAAGTAGGTATTAATTTACATATTTAATACTATATTACAGTGTCAAATATTTTGATCTTTAGTTTTTACAATGGGTGATAATGAAAAAGAAAAGAAAGCAACCAGAAAAAGCATTTTACTTAAAACTAAAATGGAAGTGATTAGAAGATTAGATTCTGGTGAACGTCAAACTCTAATTAGTGCGCATTGAATTTGCCAACTTCAACAATAAGGACCATCATGAAAAATAAAGAAAAAATACTGTCATCGGCAACTACAACTACGTTAAGCTCTGGTACTAGAATTACCCGTTCTAGAAATAATATCATAAAGGAAATGGAAAAACGACTGTCTATATGGATTGACGACGAAGTTGACCGCAATATTCCATTAAGCCAATCTATCATAATGGAAAAAGCTAGAAGAATTTTTAATTACATTCAGACTGAGACAATTGACACAAGTGAAACTTTCGTTGCTAATCGAGGATGATTTAATAGATTTAAACATCGAAATAACCTTCACAACATGAAGATTACAGGATAAGCAGCAAGCAGTGATACAAAAGCGGCGGCTGAATTTCCAGCGATATTAAAAAAATTAATTGAAGAAGGAAACTATCCTCCAGAATTGGTTTTTAATGTTGATGAAAGAGGCTTGTTTTTGAAAAGAATGCCGAAATGAACATTTCTATCCCGTGAATAGAAACGGGCACCAGGATTTAAAGCTGCAAAAGATCGCTTAACCCTTCTACTAGGTGGTAACGCAAGCGGAGATTTTAAATTAAAACCATTACTAATTTACCATTCCAAAAACCCAAGAGCGATGAAAGGCATATCTAAATCAACTTTACCTGTAATTTGGGAGTCTAATAAAAAATCATGGATAACTGAGAAAATTTTCCAGGATTGGTTCACTGAATATTTCTGCCCATCTGTTAAACGTTATTGCGAAATTAAAAAACTTGAACAAAAAGCACTTCTGTTAATTGATAATGCCCCAAGCCACCCAACAAATTTATCAGACTTAACAACATGCATTCCTGTCGAAGTGGTTTTCTTGCCGCCTAACACAACTGTCTTAATTCAACCAATGGACCAAGGCGTTATATCAAATTTTAAGGCTTATTACTTGCGGCGAACCTTTAAGCAAATGTTTGAAAAAACAGACGGAGAAGAGAACCAGTCCATAAGAGAATTTTGAAAAAACTACAACATCGTGGATGAACAAATACAACATCGTTGAAAACATAGGCCTTTCTTGGAATGAGGTAACAGAAAGATCTTTGAAAGGAGTATGGAAGAATATTTGGCCGGATTTAAGTAAGAGTGATGACGTTGGACACTCTGTCTATGTGGATGAAATAGTGGAAAAGATAGTGAAATTAACGAAGCAAACCGGTTTTGAAGGGGTAAATGTGGAAGATGTCGAAGAAATAATTCAAGAAGCAGCGGCTAGTCTTTCTAATGATGAGCTCAAGGAATTAACTGAACAAGAAGAAAACAAAAATGTTGACAGCAGTGATTCAGAAGAAGAGCAAAAAGAACTTTCGATGGCGTTTGTAAAAAGGAGTTTGTCTACCATAACTGAAATAATGAATCAATTCATTGAAAATGATCCGAATTTTGACAGGAGCTCAAAAGTAAGGCGTGGTTAGATATGCTCTATCCGTTTATGAAGAACTTTTAAGAGAACAACGCAAAAGAAAAAGGCAAACAACATAAGATGCTTTTGTCA
>JAPDSC010097868.1:0-23915 GCA_026290005.1 Latrodectus geometricus | reverse complement strand
TTGTATTTGAATAATAAAATAATTTCAAATACAACTGTGAGTTTTAAATTCTCTTAATTTTTTCTTAGCTTTTTTATATACTAAATTTAATTGAAATATCCTCATATTGTAGTTTTTATTTTCAATATTTTAAAATATATTATGCAGTATAAATAATCTCTTTGCATGCAATCAGTTAAGAAGATTGCTTAATTAGATTTATTTTTAATCAAGCTTAATAGTATTTATGAGGTTCTAAATAATTTTAAAGTAATCAATACTTTTCATGTAATTGTATTTAATTATTTTTTGTCATATCAATAAAATATTTTAAATAAAGAATATTGATTATATTGCAGATATTTATTTTCCAATTTCAATTTATGTGAAGATTACAAAGATATTATAACCTTCAACTATATATATATATATATATATATATATATATATATATATATATATATATATATATATATATACACACACTGTATTACAAGCTTGTTATAAGGATTTGTTAAATTCATTTAAATATATTTAACATACCATATACTTTTAATTAGGAATAATTGTAAAAAGTTTACAAGTTAAAAATATAGAATATTAAAAGAGACATGTTTTGACTTGAGTTTTAAAATGTATGAAACTTTGTATGTGATTATTTAAGTTATAAGATTCCAAATTTATGTGTAGGGAAAAAATGAGATTTTCTGATACAAAAATTAAATGTTGTAAATAAAATAGCAAATCATGATGAAAGGATTTTTTTCTTTTCTTTGTATTTCTTAAGAAGATTCTGTTTTGTTATCTTTCAGCTTGAAAAAATTTCATGCCTGTCTCAGAGATTTGTACAATCACTTCTGTTGGAAAATTGATTGGCAAAAAGTAAGCAGTTTTTTGTTTATTATTTAAAAGTTAGTTCAATGGTTTCATAGGAAGAGAAATAAAATATAATTAAAAGATAAGTATAACTATGTAAGTTTCATATAAAAATCCAATTATGGATCATTTGAATATTGGCTAAATGTCCCTCAAATATTGGAAAAAAATATTTGTAACAAAATTGAAGTTTTATAGTATTTTATTTCAATATTAGTGGTGTTTATTTATTTATTTATTTTTAAAATAAATGTTTTGTAAATATTTGTTACAATAATAAAAGTATTACAAAGTTACTAGTTTTATGTATCAATGTATTTATTTCACAATAATAAACTCCAAAGGAAAATGTTTTTTGATCAAAATGTATACACAATTTATTTTAAACAATATTTATTTTATATTTATTTACTTCTTGTTAAGGTTTATTTCAACAAAAAATAGTTAATTTTTTTATGGTTTTGTATTTATTTTAATGTATTATTTTTCAATTTATCTTCAATAGTTTTTAAGATTCTTTAAAATTATTTTATTGAGGCATAGCTTTATTTCTAATCTATTCTCCATTACTGAATCCTTAAAATTTCATCAAGCTAAAGTACATTGTTATAAAGATTGTACTTGATTATAAATAAGTACCTTTCATGATCAAATTATTTATTTTATTTATCTACAATTTATTGTAATGTTATAAAAACTAATTTTCATTTAGATGCTTTTATGATTTAATTTGTTCTAATAAAATCTTTCATTATATTTTTTTCTAGTTAACATGAAATCAAAGGATATATATTTTCAACTGAAAAATGATATTTTACATGCTTTTATTATTTTTAAAAATTATGAATTAATGAAATTGTATAATTTTTCTTAGGAATCACAAGCTATGAAAGCCTGTTGTGTTAAAATTTTATCATATTTAATAAAAACTGGTATACTTGTAAGCAAAGGCAAGCCTACTTCAAAATGGATTGATCGAGTATTAGCTGCCATGAGGTTATTTCCTGGTTAGAAATTTTGTTTTTCTGATTTCTTTAACTATATTGCTTTGTATTTATTATTATTATTATTTATCTACTTTTGACTAAAATTTCTGAAATCTATCATGTATGCATCACATGATTTATTTGTGAAGAAGTTTGTTAATATTGTTTTATCTTTTGAGAATAATACACAATTACTTTATACAATTATTTTTTATTTTATAAAATTATCTTCATAATCTCTAAATCGTTAGTTTTATTTGTTTAACTAATTCTAATCAATGTGTTTCATTTTATATCCAATTTTTTAAATTCAGATTTTAGTTTTAATATTTCATAAAATTTCCTAAATTTTTTGTTTAAGTGAGACTGAATTGCTTACACAGAAATCCAATTGTTTTTAATTTGAAATGTTTTTGAGATTTAATTTATCCATAAATACGAGTAATTTTTAAAAGTAAGCTCAGCTATAATGCTAATATTAACATTTATGCATTTCTGAATTTTTTGTAAATGTTATTATCCTACCTTGTGCCTAAATCTTTTAATGTGTGGAAAAATAATGGAAAAAGGTAGTAGCTAAGTAAATATGTAATATGGTAAATAAAGTAAACTTTGACCAATAATTATATATAACATTTATAGTTATAATTACCATTCTTAATTTTATATCTATAAATATTTTATTGTATAAAACTTGGATTAATAGTTATAGTCTACACACCTGTGCATAATAGTTATGTTGGAATTGAATTTGAGGAAAAGAAACACCACTCCCAAATTCAATTCCAATATAACAATAAAGAATACAAATAATAATTCATTTTGACACTATTTTTTTAATACTCTAAATTTAATAAAATGCTGTTTCAAGTAATATAAAATTACATTTCTATTTTGTTGATTTTTTTTTTTGTGAAAAAATTACATTTACACTATTTGTGCTAGAATTAATAACCTGTCTGTCCAACTATGTATATACCACTAAAAACATTCTTATTTTGAATTGTGCAATTTAACTTAAAATGAAGAAATTTTTATTATGATGAAACACTTTTGAGAGGAAAATACTTCCAGGAAGGTTTAAACAGTTTTACAAAAAGAGAAAGTCTTGGCAGAATGATGTAAATTTTTTATTTCTTCTTTTATAGGTGAATATGATTTATTATGTGATGCATTATTACTACTACAAAAATTAAAGACAACTTGCTATACAACTTTTGCTATCATCTTAAGGTAATATATGTATATTTTTCTCAGATTTTTAAATTATACATATTTATTATTTAGTTGACTTGGTTTGTTTTTGACTTAAAATGCAGTACATTTTCATGTATACACAAAAACTTGATGTAAAACAGTTTCTTTCTTAATTTATGTTTAAGAATAAAACTAACATCTACATTAAAGAATTGCACTAGAGTGAAAATATTTTTGTTGACTTATAATTTCTACAAACTTATAGTTTATATACTATTTTATAACTGATACAATTAAAACTTTCAGGTTTTATACTATTGAAATATACTATTAAATCCTGTAAATAAATACTATTAAAACAAACAGTTTCTACAGTCTGATGATGTAATGTAAATTGTTTCTGGTTAGATTTCAAAATTTTTAAAATACAGTAATTGTGATATTTTTTGTATATATTACAACTTTCTCTATTTTTTTTAAAAAATTTTTGTAGTTGACTGTCATTGATGTTATGCTAATTTAAAATAGATTTCTATTACTGCAGATAATATCTTTTTAGAAATATAAAATTGAGTGTTACATTCTGAGTTTTTAAATATCCTTTTACGGAAAACATTATAACTATTTAACTATTACAATTTAAGTAGCATTAACCAATTTATGATAATTACACTGCTTGCTTTTATTATAAATAATTCCAAATTTCATATTTTTGAATAAAAGTAATTAAAAATATATATAGCTTTTATAAATTGCAACTAATACATTATTAAATTGTAACTATACATTTTAAATCATAGTTAAGAATTTATTAAACTCTATTATTTAAATAAGAGATGATATAATTATAAAGTAAGCATCTGCAACTAAGGAAATCATTTGCAGGATGTGTGCAGAACATTTTTTATCATTTTTATGCAACATTTTAAAGAAATTATATAGAACAATTAAATATTCACTTGGACATTGTAAAATTTAATTATGTTGTAAGTACAAAGTTAATGAAATACCAAGATTTGTTCAAAACTTTTAGAAACTCCTTGATATTTTTGGAATTTGATTTTTTTTTTTTATTATTGTTGTGAAAACTGAATTTTGATTTGATTCATGTAAAATAAGGAATAACTCCTGGAAAATTTTCTTTTTTAGATATTAATTAATTAATTATGATAGTTTTTGTTTGAAAAACTGTCAGTTTCATAAGTTTTTGATTTTATATTTTAAAATTTTCAAAAATTGACTGATAACTAATTGTTTTTGGTGACTATTCAAAATATAAGCATGTCTATAATAGCATGAAACTTTGAGTGGAAAACAAAAGAAATAACTTTTGACTGCTTATGGTTTTTAATATCTGACAACAAAGTTCAAATGGAAGTGTTCCTTGTAATATTCCATCACAAAATAGTTATCATTAGATTATCAAACTGGAATAAATAAGTGAAACACAAAAGTTTCTTACATATTCATTTTTTTTTAATTTCATTTAAAATTAACCTTACCAGAATGCAATTTTTTTTAAAAGAGTTTCTTTGCTTTGCTCCTGTTTAATACAATGCATCAGTACTTTCATTAAATAAAAAAAAATGTATACAACTATAACTTTGCAGCATAATACTAATAATATAGTTTTGCTGCTAATGAATTGCATAGGAAATTTGTTGCATATGCATTTTTAGCAATTTACCAAAGGAATAGCAACATCGATCTCAGAAATTTTATATTTTTTTTTACTTCTATAAAAAACATTAAGAATGGCAAAATTGCTGAATATATATATATATATATATATATATATATGTACTTTGCCTTTCTGGAAAATTTTACTTTTATTTTTATTCTTTTTAATTTATGATTATATTATGTTGAATGTATAGTACTTATTGTCTGATATTTCACCAAATGTATTACTATTTTATTCTGTAGAAGACTAAAATATAATGTTTTACTAGGATAATTTTTGAAGTGTATGAAAAAAATGCCACTAAAATTGAAAACTCTTATTAAAGATTATACATTTGATTAAATTCATTAGCTAAAAATCAATTGAAAGAAAAATCTTCTTAAAGTATGTGCATCTGTTAACATTCATATTTTAAAATATTTTTTTTATATATTTTAATGCTTATTATTGTCTTTGACATTCATATAGTCAATTCTTGATAATTGACTGTATGAGATTGATTTACTATATTATTAATAGTTTATCAATTAACCTGGATTTCCTTTGCATTATCTTATTCTTCATTATCATCTGTTATTCTTCATTTTATTGACTACCAAAAACTGTACTTTTCATGCTATTTTGGTACATTGTTAAGAATTTATACACAAGTGTGACAAAAATTAAATGTATGATTTTTGTTGGAATCAGTTTTAAATGTATCATTGGAATTTATTTTAAATATAATATGATAATATATTAATTTATGCATGTGTCATATTTTCATTGAATTATTTTTATTTCAGACATTTTTTATATACCAACCAAGTGGAAATTAAAAATCCATCTACTTATTTCAAAACCTTGATGTTAATAAGAAGATTGAAATTTTTGACAACAGACAAATATGAAAAGTCCAAGCTTGTTTCATTTGCAGCAAGAACTCACTGTCCTACAAATTCTTTGTCATGGTTAACTTCTCAAAGAATACCTCATTTACCTAAAATTAACAATAAAAACCTGGTAAAGATTATTTTGAGCAAAAAGTTATCTCCAAAAGTTCTTAAGAGTTTGCGAAATGTAAGTTTATTTACATTTTCCTTCAAACAGTTGTTTATTTCATTTATTAGTGGAAACCTTTTATGTTTGTTAGTTAAGTTATTTATATTTATTGATTAAATACCATTTAATATTGCTTTATTAATATATACCAATGTTTATTAAAATTGAATGAAAATATTTTTTATTTTCATATTTATTGGATATAATTACTTGTAAATATGAAATCAAATTTTGAATCTAGAATACAATATTTTCTATATATATTCAGTGAGAAAGTATTTTTGAAAGAACTGATTCTATTTGGAGAATTCCTTATTGTATTTTTATTATTTGTTCCTATTTTAACTAAATTAAATGATTTTTGCCCAGTCTTATTTTTTTAACATTAACAGTAAATAAATTTTAAAAGTAATATTTAATTCTTATTACTATTTTAAATTAGATATTATTATATCATAAAAAAAGGTTGACATTTGTTGTCATAATGCTTTTTATTTGAAATTTAAATTTGATTTCAATTCTAAAAGCAGGAATAGATTAATTTAAATTATAACTCAATAAAAAATTATTGTGTATGATTTACATGTTAAGTTTTTTTACTGTATAAATTTTGTGAAATAAAATGCTAAATACTTTTAAAAACTAATATTAAATAATCAGTAATATTAATGCTGTAATCAGTAATACTAGTTTTAAATGCAAGATTAAATTAACAAATTGTATTTTAAATGTATGTTTAAATAATATTTAATTTTATAGATACTCTTATCTGGAATGTATTTTGAGAATGACAAGGAAACTGTTGTTCCCAAGGAATCCTTTATAATTGATTCTGGAATGTTGATTGAAAATGATATAACTAACAATGCTGTGAAAAAGAAAAATAAGCGAACTAATAAGCGTTCTTTAAAAAATGCTTCACAATCATTATCTGAACTATATATTAATGACTTTGAATGTAACAGTTTTATTCCGAAAAAGATGAGAAAATCATCTGAAATTCATTCACAAGAATTGTTACCTGAATTCAACTATTCAATATCAACAGATAGGATACAAACCATAAAAAGTTTAGATAATGCATGCAGTTCTTTTGTGGACCAAAAATCTACTTTGAAGAAACGAAGAAAGAAAAGAAAATCTATTGAGAATACTGAAAATAACAGTCCTTCTGAGCTTGTTTTAGTGAATGTAGATAGTAATGCTGATAGTGCTTATGGATTGCAAGATTCTCCAAGAAAATATAAGAAATTGACTAATAGAAAATCAAACTCTATTGAGATAATTGAAGAAAATACTGAAATGAATAATTCTAATATAAGTCCAGAACAATTATTTATAATTGACAATAACTCTTGTATTGATTCTGAGAATACCAAAGTACAATCCAATAATGTTTTGAATAGTGATGGTTATCTAGAAAAATATTCTTCTAGAGAAAGTAGTCCTATATCTGCTGATTTACCATCTGTTGAAGAACGTGAATTATTACATGAAGGCAATTTACCTAATGATAGTTCTTATGAAATTCTAAAAAATACATATAATTTGAATGAAAATAATTTTCTAGAGCAAACTAAAATGAGATCAAATAGCAATACTTCAGAAGTAGATAGTTGCAGTGTTGAAAATTATGCAAAAGAAGAATCTAATTTTTCTACCAAATTAGATGTTACATCAGAAGTAATTCATAATAGTCTTGGTTATTGTGATATAAAAGTAACTGAAGGTAAAGAAAGGTCTGAAATTCTGAGAAGTCCAAACAATTTGAAACAGGATAATTTCTTTGATAAAAAGGAATTAAAAAGTTCCAATGTTACTAAAACTGAAAATTTTGATGTTAATAATTCTGAGAAGGAAATGTTTGCTTCTGTTGTAAATTTTCCAGAAGATAAAATAATTAACAGTCACCCTTTTTTCAACACAGATAAAACCAAAGATGAAGAAGCTTGTAAAATTCTTGTAGATGAAACTTCTAGTCCAAGCAAATTTAAAGAAAACAATTTCTTAAACCAAAATGAATTAGAAACAAGTGTTACAAAAACGGAAATTTATGACATTAAAATTACTTCAAAAGAGAAGTTTGTTTCTTCTAAAGGGAATTCTTCAGAAGATAGAACACTTAGCACTTTTTCTAGTTCTGATTCAGAAATAATTAGTGGAAATATGAAGTTGGAAAGAATTAGTGAAGAAAAGCAGCTGACGAAATTAAATGATTTCAATGAAAAAGATTTAAATGATAGTAATCCTTTGCAAATTGAACTTCAGTCTGCAACAAAAGCAGTTTTGTCCAATTCTGTCTCTTCAGATTCTCTTGAAAAATGTAGAGAAAATTTTCCACATGATATTAATTATGTAGAAGAAAATTTCAAGTCTAAAGAAAATAAACTGTCTCATTCAGACAGGGAAGGAAATAATTTGATGAATACTAGTGAATATGTCTCTAAGAATCTTCTGAATGATATGTGTGAAAAAATAAGCTTTTCACATAAAAATTGTGAACAACCAAGCAATTCTAATAATACAGAATTATTGAGTGAAGCTGTTGATTTACCTGAAAGTTTGTTGGATAGTGCAGCTTGCAGTAAAATAAATTCAACTGAAATGAAAATTGGTGATATTGAAGCAGTTAAACCTCAAGACATTTCTTTATTAAATTCAAACTCTTTTGATGATGTGTCAAATGAAACACAAAATTCATCTAAAATTATTAGTAATTTAAATGAAAATAGTAATCTATGTTCTAAAGAAGAAAATCTTTCTTGTATTAAACATACTTTAAGTAAAACTTCAGCCAGAATAGAAAATGAAAATAATACCGTAAATGAAGAACTAATTACTCATTTTAAATCCAATGTTAGTGGCAATATAGAGGAAAATCAGTTATGTGATCAACTCTCTTTAAAAGGTTTTGAAACTATGAGAAGTGATGAAAAAATAAATACAGAATTATTAGGTAACTACATTAAAAAAGTGCTGGACAAAATGGTAGATAAAGTAGCTAATAAGATGGATAATGCAGCTGAAACAAGCTCATTCGAAACATTAAAAGAAAAAATGTTAAAAGAGGGTTTTACTCCTCTTAAATTTCCTCCAATTTGCAAAATCTCAAAAACTTTATCAAATGATAATGCAGATAATCTGAAAACTGAGGGTGTATCATTGGAAAAAATTGAAAATAGCTTAAGTTTTTCTGATGTTTTACCTGAACACTTAAAACATTCTAAAACTTTGGGAACAGTTAGTTCATATTCATTAAATGAATCAATAAATAAAGATTTCTTTATTTATAGAGATATATTCCATGATTTAAAAGAGGATATGTCTGATAGCGTCTCCTCTTGTACATCTAGTCCTGAGAAAGAATCGGAAAATAGTTATCAGGATAATCATAGTAGTAATGATTCTGAAGCTGAAGTAGACATTATTTCCTTAGAACAAAATTCTGATATTGAAGATATGGAAAATAATCTGACTTCATTCATACCAGTTGCAGAAAAGAATGTCATTCATTGTACTCATTCGTCTGACCAAGATGTATCCATTTCTGAGAAACGTTCAATAAATGTAACAAAATTTAGCGAAATGAAAAATCAATTTTACAAAGTTCCTGAATTATCTCCACAAAATACTTCAAATGGGAAAACATTTCTGCCTGAAGAAATTGAAAAATTTACAACACCTATGTTAATTCCTGTTGTCAATTTGGGCAAGAGATGTGATAGTAAAGACATTGTAATGAACAAAATAAAAATTGATGAAGTAAATTGTTTGGACATTGAAAAAAAAGAAAATAGATCTAGTGTTCATAAAGAAATTGAAAACACAACTTTTAAAAATATTGAAAAAGAAGTTATAAGTTCTGAAATTAATGAAAATAAGCAAGAATATTCAGAAGAAATAATTGATGATGTAACTCTTAAAGGACTTTTTGAGCATGAATTTTGGGAGGAAGATTGCTCGCATTCTAAAAATATGAAATTAGAAAAATGCAGTAGAAAGCTTCAAAATGTCTCTAATTTTACCCAGCCTGACACTAGTGAAACCGATTTATCTGAAAAGGAAACTGTTACAACTTTATCTGTTTTAGAAACAGTAGAAAAAGAACCAAGTATTAAATCATCAATTGAAATAACAGAAGTAGTTATGGAGCTTGACTCTAAGGAGCCTTTTGCAGATATTTCAACAAAAAGTAAATCTACTATAATTTCATGTGATTCAGAAACTTTTGGTAAAAAATCAAATGTTGAACTTCCCATTGAGATAAAAGAGGTATGCATACAACTTGATCGTGGGGAAGTTACTAAAAATTTAGAGTCTAAAAAAAATGAAAAGTCATCGGAACTGCTCAGCATGAATTTAAGAAAACACCAAACTAGTAATTGTCAAACTGATTTATTAACAAAAGAAACTATTTCAGCAATACCTGAGTCTGAACTTTTAGAAATTTCTAAATTACCAAATGAAATGAAAGAGTTATCTGTACCACTAGTTGCTAAGCCACCTACAGAAAGTACAGTACAGAATACTAGTGAAGGGTCAATTGTACTTTCTCCTATGAAACTAAGAAAACGTCATACTAGTAAGAATCAAACAGAATTACCTGTAGATGAAACTATTTTGGTTTCTCCTACTTCAAAATCTTTAGAAAATAAACAAAATGTTGGATCCCTTATACAATTGAAAGAAATATCTGAACATTTAGAATCTAATCAAGATATTAAAGATATAGTTCCTAAAATATGTGAAGAAGCATGTAAATCAACTAATATGAATATTAGAAGAAAACATACTATGAAACGTAATGAAAAGAATGATTTGTTTGGAACGGTAAAATCAAAGAACAGGAGGTCATTAAGGTCATCAAAAAGACTAGAAAGCAAATCTTCTAATTTGTGTTTAAGTGCTGATCTTAGCCAGTTGTGCTTAGATTCTCCTTCTTCAAAAAGGTCTTCAAAATTTAAGCCATTAGGAGTAGTTAAGAATGTACAAGAAGGAATCCACCAGAATCAATCTGTCGAATGTAAAAAATTAAATGATAATTCATCTGAAGTTGATACAGTGTTAGCACATGATAGTAATATAGAGTCTAAACCTCAAAAGGGTAAGTTTTTATCATGGACTTGTTTTTTTCAATAAAATTTTATAAAATATTAAATACATACATACATACACACACATACATTTCGTGAAAAGTTTTGCTTTTCCTTTTAACAATGCAAAACTTATTTTATATGAAAAATTAAAGATTTTTACTGTGCAAAATGATTAAGAACTATTACTTAAAAAATGTAGTGTAGGTCAAAAACATATAAAAAAAAATCATATAGGAACATATGCCCACAAATGCAATTCAGATATTCTCTTTGTCTACAAAGATTCAAGTTGAAAAATGAGAGACAGATCCCAAGTAATGATGGTTTATTACTCGAGGACACACCAATAGGTTGTGATGGCCTAGTTTGTTAGGACATTGTTCTCATTTTCGGTAGGTAGTGAGTGTGAATCCCTGTTTAACTGAAGATCCGTTATATTCACTAAAAGTGGCTAGGATATGTTTAATATGCCTTATTCGCAATGTTTTCTATGTGAAATTACACTTTTGCAGCTGGCAAGTTAAGTATTCTGGGGTCTTCTGCTTGATCCTTGTTTTTAAATTACAAAGACTCCCACCTGATTACTTCCACCTAACTGGTAGAGCGCTAATGAAGGCTAGGCACAGAGAATCATTCAGGTGCAACAAAAACGACACAAGGACATCATTTTATACTTGAATGAAGGGTTTTTAAAACAAGTACTCAAATTTGTGGCTTACATCTGTAATGCATATCTTGTAATGATGACACAAAAGTGAAAAATCTAGAGGGAACAGACCTGATGAACAAAGTTGAAGCTCGGTGGGTTCTGTGCAGCTAATCTCTTGTCTTAGAAATGTTGTGTCTAAATATTGGTGGGTTATCAGAGAGAAAAGTGCTATATTTGAGTCATAAAGCTTCTCCATTTGGAGGCAAATAATGGAAGTAAATAGGAGTCAATAATTTTATTATAAAGAAACTATGCTCAGATATTGATACTATAGGATGATGAACAGCATAAAGCTGTGTGGCTGTAGGGTTTTCATGCGCTCTCACATATTGTAAATGAATTCCAATTACCATATTTTCCCTCTCATAATCCACAGATTATGTATTTAAAAAAAGTTTCAAATTTCACTGTGTGTATTATATTCCACCACAGATAATCTGATAAAAAGAATAGTCCACCAGAAAAGTTTTCCATAACATTTGAAAGAAAATAAAAGCAGATGAGACTTCATGACTCAGCTGGCTTATTTCAGCTATAATCAGTTTTGTTGAATTATGTTCAAGAATGAATTCAATTCTTTGGAGCAATTACAGTTTTTATTGGCTATTGTCGTTTTGCATTTTGTCTTAGCCTGAGCTATTTTGTTTTAAAAACAAGTTCAGTGCAAAAGAAAATGTATCCAATGCACAGTTTAAAAATAATTTATTTCTTTTATTTAATTATTAATGAAGCAAATGTATTTTATTTTTAAAATATGTCCAATCTCAAAGTTCTTAAAAACTAAAACTTATTAAGTTTTACTTGAAACTTCTCAGAATTGTCTCTCTTGATAATTGATTGGGTGCTTTGATGTCAGTTAATAGCACTTTGTGATGAAGTAGATCTATAAAAAAATATTTTTCATGATTAATATTTTTTTTGTTCAATTTATTACATTTTTAATATTATGTATTTTTTTCTTTTTGTGACCACATTATTAGCAGTATATATATTTGTCTATTTATCAACAAAATTATTGTGGCTTATGGGAGTTTTTTTTTTCTTTTACCTGTAAAAAGGTCTTGTCAATAATATGCGGCTACAGATTATGTACAGGAACTTTACTCCAGGGTGAGAAAAACCATGTATTTGTTGAAACATCTCCATTCGAAATTCCTCTGGAATGTAAGGTCTAATATTTGATGTTGAGACATCACACCATAGTGTCTTTCCTGATGGTAACGTTGAGAATTTAAAATGTAAAGAGGGACTTTCCTTCATTAATTGTTGCAGTTCTTTATCATGCACTTGCTTTTCTGCTATAGCATCATAGTCAATGATTGAGACATATTCAATTCGTGATAAAGCATCAGCAACTACATTATCTTTTCCTTGAATATGTTGAATATTAGTGGAAAATTCCGAAATATATTGTAGTTGTCGTAGCTGCCTTGGTGATGCTTTTTCATTTTTCTGTCGAAATGCAAACATGAGAGGCTTGTGATCAGTATAGATGGTGAAATCGTTGCCTTCTAGCAGATGTTTGAAGTGTTTTACAGAAAGGTATATTCCCAACAGTTCTCTATCATAGGTACTATACTTTCTCTGTGTATCATTCAGTTTTTTAGAGTAGAAAGCTATTGGCTTCCAGCTTTTATTTTCATACTGTTGAAGTACTGAGCCAACTGCAAAATCTGATGCATCAGTGCAAAGTGATAAAGGCAATCCAGATCTTGGGAATGATAGAAGAGCAGCTTCAGCAAGGTCAGATTTACATTTTTCAAAACTTCTTATTGTGTCACCAGTCCAAGGTACTTTTCTGCGATCCTTTTTTCTTGCTCCTTTCAGCAGTTCATGCAGAGGTGCTTGGGTTTTTGCTGCATCCTTCAGGTATCTTCTATAGAAGTTTATCATACCAAGAAATGATCGCAAGTCATGAATAGTTGATGGTAATTTGTAGTTTGTGATGGCTTCAATTTTATCTGGTAATGGGCGAGAACCTTCTGCAGTGATAAGATATCCCAAATATTCAACTTGGTCAGCTCCCATCACTGATTTGGAAATATTAATCCGAAGTCCATATTGCTGGAATCTTTCAAATACCATTTTTAGGTGTTTTTTATGCTCTTCTTCTGAAGAGGAAGCCACAAGTACATCATCAAGATAAGGAAAAACAAAATCCAGTCCAAATAGTACTTCCGTAATGAAACGTTGGAAGGTTGAAGGTGCATTTCTCAGACCAAAACTCATTACATTGAACTCATATAGCCCAAATGGAGTGGTTATGGCAGTTTTTTCTTTATCCTTCTCAGCAATAGGTATCTGATAGTATGCTTTTACTAAATCTATCTTAGAAAAAATTATTTTATCTTTCAGGATATAGTGGAAATCCTCAATTCTAGGAATTGGATACCTATCTGGCACTGTTTGTGCATTTAATCGTCGATAATCACCACATGGTCTTAACGTGCCATCTTTCTTATTAACTAGGTGTAGTGGACTAGCCCACTGAGATTTAGAGGGTCTGATAATGTCATTGTCCAGCATGAACTGAAATTCCTGTTTTGCCAGCTTCAATTTATCTGGTGCAAGCTGTCTCGCCTTTGAATAAACTGGTTGGCCAGTTGTTATGATGTGGTGCTCTACACCATGCTTCACAACTCTGTTCACCAAGTTAGGTTTGGTTAAGTCAGGATAAGATTTAAGCAGGTTAAAATATTTGGAGGTTTTGTTGACAGTACTGAGATCATAATTTCCTTCAATAGAAGCAACTTCCCCTTTTGTTAAAAGGTTTGTTACTCCATCAATTAATTTCCTGTTATGTATATCTATTAATAATTTAAACTTTTGGAGAAAATCAGCACCAATGATTCCTTGGTTAACCTTGGCAACAATGAATGGCCACTGAAATGGTCGTCTTAGACCTAGGTCCAGTGTCAGCACTTTGACACCATATGTTAATATCTCTGTGCCATTTGCAGCATATAATTTATATTGAGACACTTGGCACTCACCTTTTGTTTTATTCCAAGGAAGAATTGAAACATCGGCTCCACTATCAACAAGAAATTTGCAACCAGTTCCTCTATCCCTGACAAATAATCGGTATTTGCGGCCCAACATTTCGGCAGCAGGACTCGCCGCAGCGTCTACTGCTGGGACTGGTTTCCCGACTCATTCCAACTACATGGCTGTATGCATTTGTCGGGGAGGCATTTCTTCCCAAATCTGAAGTGGTAATAGCAAAATTTACCTTGTGGATTGTAGCGGCGTCTCGATTTGCTACGACTCGTACTTCTCTGATGGCGACGGGAACTACGGCTCCGGGAATTCTGCTGCAGCTTCATTGAGGCAATTTGGCATTCGAGTGAAGCAATTTTAGCCAGGAGTTGGTCTACTCCCACAGAGTCCTTCTGTACTGCTGCAACATCCATTGTTCTCGGTCCCATCTCAATGATCTTATCAGCCATAGTCGCTAGTTTATCAAGGTTCTCATCACTAACGATGATCACTCCCTTGACTGAATTAGGCATTTTTTCTAGCCACAACGTCCGCAATGCTTTGTCCGAAACGTCAGTACCAGCAAGGGCACGCATTTTTCTGAGGAGTTGACTTGGTAGCAAATCCCCTAGCTCAAGTCCTGTTATAAGCCGTTTGATTTTTTTATTTTCGCTCTCTACGAAAATTTGTAACAGTCGTTCCTTTGCTGCCGAATATTTGTTTGAAGAAGGATCCTTCACAATGTCCCAAATATCATCCAGGATTTTCGGTTCTAATTGAGCGACGAGGTGGCTAAACATTGTCTCCTCCGAGGTAATTCTACAGATCTTGAACTGCGCTTCAACCTGGTAAAACCATATTTCGGGTTTGTCGAACCAGAACGGCGGTATTTTTATACTCACGCCACTTGCTTCTAAGGTTTCCGTGTCAGGCATGTTGAATTACCAAGCAGATGAAAACGTCCGGTTCACCAATTATTAGAGGTGTTATACATTTGTATTAAGTTTGTTAGGTTGCGTGGTATTCAAAATAACTCAACAAGGTTCAGCATCTAATAGACATTTTATTAAGCATACAGTATCGATCGTATCAGCGAAGCGACTGCACATGGCGCTCAAAAAACAACATGTTTTTGCAAGTACAGTTCGGTTACCAGTTAACATTCAGATAAACAGTTAAAAGATATCAAAGTAAAATTACATAAAACTGAAATATAAATTACTACAATTATAACAAAAATTAACAATAATTAATTATTTTTGAATAAAATAAATTTAACATTTATTACTTTTGGAAATATAATTAATTTCTTTTCTTTATACCCTGTCAGACATCATTCCATCAATTTGAGAAAGCTGTTTGACAGGTGCAGCCATCTAGTGGCAATAACAATAACTTGTCCTTACACTTCTCAGAATTGTCTCTCTTGATAATTGATTGGGTGCTTTGATGTCAGTTAATAGCACTTTGTGATGAAGTAGATCTATAAAAAAATATTTTTCATGATTAATATTTTTTTTGTTCAATTTATTACATTTTTAATATTATGTATTTTTTTCTTTTTGTGACCACATTATCAGCAGTATATATATTTGTCTATTTATCAACAAAATTATTGTGGCTTATGGGAGTTTTTTTTTTCTTTTACCTGTAAAAAGGTCTTGTCAATAATATGCGGCTACAGATTATGTACAGGAAATAAATAGTTTTGTACATGTTATAAATAATGTGATACAACTCATCTTCAGGTAAGACATGGCAAATACTGGGTTGAAACACACATAAAATGTTGCAATATTTTAAGTTCTTATATACGAGCTATTTTTATCATCTGATTGTATGGTGATTTCTTGGTATTTCTGTTGTTTTGTCAATACTAATATTGTTCATTCTTGTACTAAAACAGCTAATTCCTTGAAACTGATTATACCAATCTTTCAAATATGATATGGGAAATGATTCATTTATTGGAAAAACAGGAGCATTTTAGTTCCCTAGCAGCTATTGCATTATAGTAAGATTTCCTGTAAACAAAGTGTATATAGCCTTCATTTCTTTGTAGGTGTGGCAATTCATTCTTTCTTACACTCATACATCCAAATTATATTTTTGATAGCTTCATCTTAGCCATCTTTTTGTGTGACATTTCACTCCCATTTGTGTGTTTGACTTACATGATTATTTGTCATTTTGTTTCCTGACCTTTGGTTTGATTTTTTGTTTAATAACTTTAATTTTCTCTAAATGACATCATTGTTTTCATGAAACATTGTTACAAAATTAATTAAAATCATCTGATAAGTAAATGAATGGTAAAATTTGTTTTAGTACGAAAGCAAATACATGAAAGATGTGCTCTATTTATAAGTTAGCCTTTTGGTCTATTTTTACAATTTCATTAAAATTATAATTTAGAATGATTATTTTAAATTTTAATATAAATGTCAAAGGAATTTTTCAATCTTATATTCGTTACTTCAAAAATCATTCTTATTTATTTGCCATAATATTAATAAATTATTAAAATTAATGAACTATAAATACAATTTAACTATATTTTTGAGATGAATGAGATTTGATTTATAAGCTGTACAAAATTGTATTTATAAAATTCGCTTCAAGCTCTATCAATTTTATTAATAGCGGACTAGAAGGTACTGTAAAATATTCTATTAAATCTAAATATATTTGGAATAAGGCAAAGATTAAGAGTTGAATTAACAACACTAGATATTGTTACTTATAAATAGATAAGTAGTTGCATTTTATTATTATTGGTGTTATGTTAGTTTGTGCTTTTTTATTTTTCCTAAAAAAGGATTCATTTAGACACATGTATGAATATAGAAATTGAAGGCATGGGGTAGCTTTTTGAATATGGCATATTTTTTTATCACCCTCATTCAGATTGTGGAAAGAAGAGAGTTTTTTAAGAGTTTTGGCTAGGTTTCTTTTTAACATTTGGATGTAGATTCTTGTATCTTTTTTAAGATAATGTATACATTGTTTTGTTTATTGAAGGATGATTTTTTTTCCTTTGAATGTTATTTCCTTGTTATCGATTTAATTCCTTTTAAATTATATTTTAAATGCAAAGGTAAGTGTTTTAAAGCATATCCCTATTTATAGTGATAGAAAATAAAACAATAAAAGCAGTCTCCATTAAGGAGGGAACAAATATTTATGGAGCAAGGGACAATACTTTGAAGTTGCTTAAATAAACTTTTATGAATTAATGCTTGGAAAATTGACATTAAATATATTGCTTTGTTGGAAATTTTAAAATATACAAAATTTCAAAGAAACAACTTTAATGTTAATAAATTTCTTTTTCATATACTTATTACAAAAGAAATATTGTTATCATAATCTTCTAGGATAAAAGCATGTCTGACATGTTTTTTATTATAAGTTTAATTATACAATTCTATAGATAAATTGAAGAAGGAATTCTGAATTGTGCCAATTTATTTATTTTGCAAATGTTCCCTAATTTTTACCTGTGTGAATTTTTTTTATTTAAAGTCAAAAATGCTTCTTGTTCATGAGACATCATACTTAAAACACCCATTGTTGATGTTTGTTTACAAAATAATTTATATGTTTAATAACTAAAATAATTGAATTTTTTCTATATTTTCATGCACCAAGGACACACTTATTGAAAATAATTGATAATGTAAGTTGTAAATTGTTGTGTATGCATTTATATTCGTGTGTTCATAAGATTTAAGAAATCAATTATCTTTTAACAGTTTACACATTTCATTACATACAGAAATAATATATTAATACAGTTTTATAATTTATTTTATTACATTATGATACCTAAAATGTTAGTTTCTTTTATAGGTTACAACTTAAGAGCGAGGAAGTCCATAATCGTTCCTGGAAAATTAAAATTTTAGAAATCTACTTTTTGTATATAATTGTGATAAAAATAAGTCTGTAAAATTTTAGTTTTGTTGAAAATCTTATAATAAAATATTTTTTTATTATTGAAAAATATTTCTTTTTCATATGCTTTTTATATTATTTTTTTCTTTTAAGAATAATTAAAATATTTTTAAAGAAATCTGTATGTGGATTTCTTAAGTTTCTTAGAAATGAAAAATCTAATAAAATTAGGGCTTTTCTTTTTAAGATAAAATATAACAAACAATTTTCTGACAAACAATATTTTGAGATGCTCAAAATATTACTTGTTGCCAATGATCAATGGTATATGACATAAATTAATAAATTATTTTGATTAAAATAATTTATTGATTTACATTCATACACCATAACATAGATGACGACCAAGTTGCTTTGCTGTAAATGGAAAATTAAATTATGAGACTTTTTTCAATTAGCATTTGGACGATTGAGTAAAGTTTTGAAAGATGAATGACATTGTAATCATTCATGAATTACATAGATTTAAAGTAGAAAAAGCTTTTTTATTTAGTATACTAATTAACGCTTTAGAAATAGCTTTTGCACTTAATAGCTTCAAAAGCATTTCATATGAAACTAATTAAAAATGATTTTTGAGTATTATGAAAAAAGTAAATATAGCGAGATACTGTTAGAAAAAGTTTTCCCTTGATATGTGCAATGCCATTATTAAATGTTACGAAGTTATAAATGTTATCAAAATCTCTTTATAATTCTTAATCTCATAATTTAATCTGTCAATCTCATTAGTCATTGAATTTTGTGTGAAATATTTCAACAATTACTGAATCACACTTAATGTAAAACTGATAAGCTAATTGAATATTCAAGTTAAATAACTTAATCTTAGAAAACTGTTAAGTTGAACTTCTTGTGTGGGAAATTTATTTTAGAAGCGATTTTAATGAGAAGAACAGTTAAAAATACAACTTTATGATGATGAAATGAAATCTTTATAGTTGAACATTCGAATATAAATACATAAAAATTTAAAGTATTAACAATAAAATTCATCGTTTTAAAATCTGAATGTTTCCAAAAATATTGGTAATTAGACATCTGTTACAATATCTAAATACTCATGTTACATGATATATTACTGAAATTTTTTGCGAATTATTTTCATGCTTTTGATGATAAAGAGTACAGTAGAAATGATGGAAACATTTCAATTAATGACTGTTCCAAAATCAGTTTCAATAAGTCCAAAAAAGTAATCTTGTAATTTATTAAATATTATGTATCTTAACATTTAGAGATTCACGTTACAAATAATATTTATTGATTAAAATTACAAATTTAAAAATTGTGCTAAATGCAACTAAAAATATTGAAATTGCTTAAATTTCTTTTAAATAATTATCATAGTGACACTTTGTCAATCATCATCTGAAAGTTAATTTTCTTCCTAAATTTAAGACATGCCATCAAAAGCTGAGAAATCTTTAAATATTAATTTAAATATGTATTTTTCAATTTGATTACATTGTGTTGCAAATGTTTTGGAAAACCTAAGAACAATTTAAAGCATTTTATTTCTAATTTAATCAACTAACCATTTTAATGTCTAAATTTTCCCTAGAATCTTTTACTTATGAAAATACATGTGGAGTACCTGTTTTCCAACATGGGGATGGATTTCTGTCTTTTAAAAGTTTTTAAAGCAGAAATTTTAAATAAATTTTTAATTAAGCTTAGAATTTCTTTTCAATCAATGTAAAAATAATTCAGTTAAGGGAGACTGTTTGAGACTATTTTTATCCTAAATTTAAATGGATTTCAAAGATTTTTTAAATAGATATTTATCATCCTCGTTGCTCATAATTTTGATACTACTGCGAAGAGATTAGTTGTGATGTCACCCTTAGAAATCCGGAAACTTATATGGGATCGGGCTATTAAATTGACTATATAACTGTGACTGTGCTATCTCTACAACCATAGCCAGATTGAGGACTAAACATTGCAAGAGAATACGATGGCCATCGAAGCTACAGGAGTTGTCTTCACTGCACAGACTCCCAAATCTCTCCCGACCATAGCTTTGATTGCCCTGCCATATTGGCGAAGCTCTTCAGGATCCATCTCGGTCCCACGCATCAACTCTTATTCCACAGAAGTTATTGATGCAGCCAAAGTTGTGTGTTTTGGGCGCTTTTGCATCAATTCGATTCTGTTGCACTACTTAATTGGACAAGACAGCAACAACATATCACTGCACATTCAAAGAATGGAAACATTCTTTTTTCATTTCTGAAAATTACTGAGCTCACATTTAAAAATTATAAGCTAATAAAAAATATTTTTGTCCAGACTAAATCTGGGAAAAACTTGTGCAACACACTTGTGGTGCGGCTGAAGGGGTCTTTAATGAACAAATTAAGTAATACTTTTTCGTTAAATATCATCTATGAAACCACTTATAGTAGGAACGTAAAATAAATAATATGATTTTTCAATACGTTTTTAATGAGAATAAATTGATTGCTGCACATTAAGCTTCCAAAAGAGAAAATTAAGTCTAAATAAAGGAAGTGAAAAATGCGTTTCATATATTTATATTCTAAAATGATTAGCTGTTTATTCGATATTTACCCAGCCATGTGTCTTTCAGAGAATATTATAGAAAAACGTTTTTGTGAAGAAAATATCTTAATAATAGATGGGAGGGGATTCAAAATGTTACGTTATTTTAAACACTACAATACTTGAAACTGCATAAAATGACGAATAAAGATTTTAATTTAAGAATTTTCTTTCTGGAAATATTTTAAAATGGTATCTCTGATGCATTATTTGCGCTTTTCGCTTATTCTAACTTTAAAATCTGCTAGGAATTATGTGTTGCCTAATTCATGAATAATTTTTTTTTCTCCTATTATTTCTGACATAGTCGTTTACGGAAAAAGAAGCCATTGGAAGAATCCTTAGTAAGCACAAATTTCAATTTCCTTTTCCTTTCAGCTTGGTTTTTAATCAGATATAAGAAGTGAAGTAAAAACCTAATAAAACAAAATTTCTACTTGTAATTAAGTTAAAAACTCAATGAAAATGAAATTTAATCATATATTTTTAGGATGTTGCTAATAGTCAATTATGCCCTTTCAATGCATTTTTATGGATACATGTATTAACCTTTTTTCAATAATCTTTTACAACAACATTTTGCGTATGCACATATTTCTGCGTATGCATCCACTTCACAAATTGAGATGCTAATAACACAGTCCAAGCTCTTGAGAAAACTCTTGATAATTGGAAAATTTTAGACGTAATTAAAGAAGTTTGGTATCGACAACAGTCCTTGTCACTTGAAATTCGCATCTAAATCCATGGAATAGAAAACTGACCATTATATTGTAAGATACTGCTTCAAGCCTTAATAGAGAATACCCTTTATATTGAAAGCTATTGTAAAACACTCTTAACTTTATTTCTTTATCATGAAAACTTTTCATAGGTTTGGGTTTCATCATCATTTCATTTGTTTCCTGAAAGAACACCATAAAGAAACTTTCAAAGATGACATGTAGAAAGTTCAGCATGTGGCTGAAATGGAACGGGAGGGTTTTCTCTTTAAAGCACCGTTGCATCATACTCTTACCGTTGCATCATATTAAGTCCAGAATTTTATTGTTTTTCACCCTAAAATTTGAAAACTGCTGTTAGCACTTTTAAATATTTACCAAATAATGCCTTCTGAGAAAACATTTCATAACGACAAATGATAAAAAGCCGTATCCACTCTCGGAATGGAAGAAACCTTGAAAACTCAAGAACGTGTCTCAACAGAAGATCGACAAAATAGGACATTAATATCCATCTGCAATTTTCATCAATTGCTGGAATCGAGCCCGGGACTTTTCATTCCGAAGAAGATGATTCTCTTGCTAATCTTTTGGTTTTTACCCTACTACTGTACAGGTTGGTGGTTGGTTGGGTCTATTGCACAAGGTCCAATAAGGACAAACTGCGCCACTTTTACTGTACAGGTAAGTGGCCATATTTTTTTTATGGCAATTGTTTCTAGCATTTATTTTGAACAGTTGAAACAACTAAATACAATAACTCATATTTTCATAACCATGGTAACACAACGACATCAACACCTGAGCTGGCATACTTATTTCAAAATTTTCGCTCCATACCAGTAAAAAATCTTTTGATCATATGAAAGATTAACTTCCATCATTATTATTGTCGTCTACTCTGTCTAGTGGTCAGCGTGCCTGACTGCGGATAGGGAGGTCTGGGTTCAAATCCCGGTTCGGACATGGATGTACTCTTGCTCTTTGTCTCTCTCCTGTCTTTGTCCTTTACTTGTATGAATGAAATGTGAATGGTTGCTTACTCTATAAATAGGTTCCTATGGCATGTATTTGTATAAAAAAATCATCTACAGCTATCCTCTTTAATGAGAGCTACAAGCATATTAGCAAAGAGCGCCAAATATGTCCATCATAACCTAACCTAATTATTGTACTCATAGTCATATTAAATTCAATAACTTGTTAACCATCTAAAAACTGATAAATTATAGAATTCGTTAAAAGTTATGAAAAAATAGATATTGATGTAAAATAAATACAAAATATTGATCTTCTGAATAATCAGTATGAAAATCAGGCTATACATGGCCAATGAAAATAATGAAAACTCAGCATTGAAATGAAATCTATGGCTATGTTTATATTTACTTTTCTCGAGACTAGAAATAACTGTTCTCCACATAAACAGAAAACTTCTCTCGATGCTGTTTAGTCGTTATCAGCAATGATTGACACGAGGTCAAATATACCTCTTTTAATTGACACGAACCCTTCATTAGTCAGCCAGAAATAGTTGCAAGGCACTTTATTCCTTACTTTTTTTTGTTTAAACATGAGGGAAAAGTGACTGACGAGTTGTTGCGAGTTCTGCTAACAGATGGTTGCGTAGTATGTTTTATTACGAAAATATTTGCTTTTACCGCAATCGCTGAGCTGAAATATTTGATCGAATATTTGAAAAAGGTCAGACATTTCTCTTAAAAACAGTTGACGCTTTCTTATAAATTGTTATTTTAAGAAGTTAAATATTGTTAAAAGGAAGCAGTATTTATTCGTTTATTTTTTTGCTTTAATTATCTAAATTGTTATTATTTCTGTTACAGTTTTTCCTTACCGATTTTCAGAAACAAATTGATGCATATATCAGTGCTTAATTTAATAATTATTATTATTATTGGGAATATAGGGTTAATTTTTCTCCTCCAGGCAATAATTAATTACTAACGATTAATTTTGCTAATTAGACATTGTTATTGGTATTTCACTGGTTATATACACAATATAATTAATTATTGGTATTGCACTTCTTTTGATTGTGTTTAAGAATTATCTTAATGAGTGCTTTATTAAGATGTTTATCATACATTTTTATATATGTAT
>JAPDSC010097864.1:0-18603 GCA_026290005.1 Latrodectus geometricus | reverse complement strand
TTTTTAACCATTTTTCCTTTAATTTTGAACATGAATTATATCAACTTGATTTATTTCACCAATAAAGAAAAAATCATGCAAAGAAGGGTTAACAAGTTTCTTGAAAAACTTGATTGTGAACAGTTCAAATGAATTAACTTAAATTTATAAACCATAATTTTTTTTTAATTCGATGCTTATTTACTTATTCTATTCCTTTATTCTTATTACTAATATTTCATCCCCGTACTAAATTAAACAAAACTGTTTTTGTCATTGTTAAAACGGTAAATTTTATTTTGGTCTTAAAATTGATTTTAAAGCTGTACTAGTATCTTCGTATGAAATAGGAATCGAATCCAAAAACTGTTGAAATAAAAACTAATTATTCAGAAGTCATGTAGATTAATTTGTACAGTAAGTTATAAAAAATTGAATGAATGAATCTCCATTTCTATGTATATACAAATACATGCATATTTACCCTAATGATATTTTGACAAAAATTAGACACTTGTGATATAAATAGGAAACTAGAATGTTAAATGCAATAGATTTAAATTAAAAAAAAAAGTGTATTTGAACTTGATTGAATGAATAAAAAGTATTTTATTCACAGTTGAAAATTTGACGAAAATATATAAATATATATATTTAAACTAGTAGTAGGAACTGAAAAAATAACAATAATACCGTGACTTTTACTTTTCTTCTGTTTTTGTAGAAGCTTTTGTTATTCACACATTAAGAGATATTCAAAATAATTTACTTTCATACTTATGAGTTTGCACCGAAAAATAAAAGTAAATTTATTGATAAATCGTAGAAAATAATTGATAAAATTGGGATCAAATAATCGAAAAAACTTTATCTTTCGGCATTAATGTAAAAGTTCATTAAAATGTTTGCTTCGTTTTAAAGTTTTATATTAACACATTGACTGCCAGTCTGTAGAGATAGGGTTGATAGTTAATGCCTTGACATCGAAGTAGATTGTACCCAGAAGCCAACATACTAATAATTGGAAATATGATTTAAACTTATTAATGAAATATTATTATTTTATATCTGTAAATTAAATATTTACAGATAGTTTCTAATCATATCTCTATGCCAATACCAGCAGAAATACCCTACAAGCATTGCCAGATAAACTAGAGAATGAACAATCAAAAGTGGATTCCGCGCCAGCGCGTGACTGGCTACTAAGACATTACCACACATCACGAGCTGGCGCGTGATTGGCTCTTCAGCAATATGGCCACGCGTTATAAGCAGTCAATGTGTTAAGGATATTTTTTAAATATACATTTTTGTCTTAAAAGCTGTTTCTTTGGATAGGCCCAGTCATTTTTTTAATAAAAAAAAGCTGTTGATATACAGTATAGAATGTTTCATGCTCGTAAGAAAGAAACTACCGAGAGAAGTCTACTTGCCAGTTCCGAAGAAGAAGCTGTCAGATGGTCTGTTCCAGCCATACTCGTTGTGGGCCTGAAGCACTGCCTCGTACCTCTGGCCCGACTGCAGGCCAGTCACGTTGTAGGCTTGTGAGTACAAGATGGAGGACTGCATTCCTTCCACGGGAATCATGACGTCCGTCCATTTGTCGCCGTTCTGCAACAGGAACAGAATGCATCATAACAAAAAAATTCATTTCTGTTAAAGATATGGAGGTTAGTCATGGTCTGGACACCCCTCTTCAGATCAAACATTGTTAAATAATGCGAGATGAATATTGCACTTCAACCTTCGGCATGCACGTTTGTCTGGAATGCCCACGGTGGGCAAGACGTTCTCAATGTTGGAAAGTAGTGATTTCGAATCTCGATTTAACCGAAGATTGCCTTCTGGTAAAAGTCAAATCTCACAAACATTCGCCATAGAAATAAATGCAAACCATATAACATAACTATCATCTATATAATTAGCATATTCTGCTTCTCCTGATTGGTCCTTACTGTTTTACTACAAATCTAACAGATCAATATATCACTGCCTGACATAGAAAATGCAACACCTTGAAGTTTTGGTCGTACATATAGGCACATTTTGGAGATTACGCAGCGGAACATGTTATGCAAATAATGTAAAATGCAAGTTGGTCTTGTGATTATCGGGTCAGATAAAAGAAATAGAAATGGCGGACAAGCCAATAGTCTTATCTCTTTGCCGCTTAGGGAATCCAGTATTTCGGGAAGTTCAAAGCTGCAGAAGACACGCGTGGATGAAGTGATGACTGAACGACGGCATTGAAGACAGTTCCGGCAAACTGACGGTTTTGTCAGAGGTCGAATTGTAGGCTTACGCACGGCTGGTTGGTCCTACCATCGTATCGCTGCTAAAACCAGCCAAATTGCATCAACTGTGTATAGAATTTGGACCAGATGGGTGAATGAAAAAAATGCTAATAGTCGCATAAGACCAGGTCCATCTAGACAGACAATAGAACGGACGGATCGACGCATCTGAAGGGTTGCTTTGGCGGCCCCACAATCAACTTCTCTTGACATTCTGCGCTGTGTGCAACCAGTTCTGGATGTTCCAATATCTGCGAGAACAGTTGCACGACGATTGGCTGAAAGTGGCTTGCACACATACCGCCCTTTACGAAGACTGCCATTAACGCGAAGGCACCGTAGGGAGAGATTCCGATGGTGTCGTCAACGGTCCACTTGGAAGACTGAATGGCAGAATGTGGTGTTCAACGACGAGTCTCGGTTCT
This sequence comes from Latrodectus geometricus, assembly GCA_026290005.1. NCBI lineage: Eukaryota > Metazoa > Arthropoda > Arachnida > Araneae > Theridiidae > Latrodectus > Latrodectus geometricus. The sequence continues at coordinate 15,902 of JAPDSC010097864.1, read as the reverse complement.
GTTTGACTAATGATAATCACCGAGTGAGAGTCTGGAGGAGTCGGTAAGATAGAGCCAATTCAATCCCTATTGTTGAACGCCACACCACTCGTCAACGTGGAATAATGGTTTAGAGTGCAATCAGCTACGATAGCAGATCACCGCTAGTACGCATCAGAGGCACATTGACGTCACGACGGTACGTTGATGAGGTGCTGCAATCTGTTGCGCTACCTTACCTTAAGCAGCTACAAGATAGTATTTTCCAGCAGGATAACGCAACATCGCACATGGCACTAGTCAGCAGACAAGTCTTGCAGAATATCCAGTTGCTTAATTGGCCTGCGATTTCTCCTGATCTTTCCCCGATAGAGCATATCTGGGACGGGATTGGACGTCGTTTGTCTGTTATGCCCCAGCCTCCGTCAGAGGATGAACTGTGGAGAATGGTTCAGACCATATGAGCTTCTATCCCCCAGGTCACCGTCCGCATGTTGATTGACTCTCTACCTCGCAGATTGTCTGCTTGCATTGCCGCGAGTGACGGCCATACTACTTACTGATTTTCTGCATGTTTCGTCAATGTTATTTACAAAAATATAAATTTATACATCACTTATTTATATATGCATGCTCTGTCTGTGTATCAATTTTTATCACATTCTATCCAATATTTTTATGGTGTTGCATTTCCTATGTCAGGCATTGTGTGTGAGTGTGTTAATTTATTTTTCACTCCTTAATGGAATTCATTAATTAATTATTCATTTAACATTTTCATTTCATTTAGCCGCCCAGCCTGTCTAGTGGTTAGCATGGCTGACTGCGGATAGGGAAGTGCTGGATTCGAATCCTGATTCGGGCATGGATGTACTTCCTCTTTCCAGTCTTTGTCTTTTCTTTGTATGAATGGTTGCCTATCCTATAAACGGGTACCTGTTGCATGTGTGTACTGAGGAAGTCACGCTCACCAAATTATGGTTGAATTGGAAAAGTTTAGCAGCGCAACCCATATTGCCAGCCTGGCTGGCACTTGATAAAAAAATTTATTTAATTCTCTTAATTTGTTTAATTTATGTTTGTAAAATTATTTCATAAAAATTCCCATACATACGTACAGTAGAAAAATACAGAGAAAGTCACTGAAAAGTGAATGTGTGCAGACCTTGTATTTTCTTATCTTTAGCTGGTACTCGATGATGGGACTGTAGGATTTGGCTGTCCACAGCAGCAAGAAGCTCTCCTCTCCAGACGCGTTCCCCTTCAGCTGGACGGGCTCGGCCAGGCCTGCAACGACGGAGAGAGCTTTCATTCAATCAATCACCAGAGACATACTGTCTGCTTACCACGAGAACATCTTCCGCCAGTTTGTTTGTTGCCATGGAAACAAGGAGCGTTTCATTTTCGACAACAGGAACTAGAAGAAAGACATTTAATTTGATTGATTGGCTGTCTTGTGAATAACATGAAATGACCAATTCATGGCACTTTTAATATCCATTTGAAGTGAACAGCTGTTGTCACTTTAGCAACCACCACTCACTAGACTACTGGCCGCAGCAATTCTTATGGTAGACAGACAGTAAGTTTTCTTACCATGAAATAAATCTTAGGAAGTTATTCCCACATTCAGAGAATCGTAATGTTTCCTTCTGCCAGGCCGTAGGTGATACATCACCTAACTAAAAATAGACAATAAATTATTGATTTTTATTCAGGAAAAAGTACTTTATTTGGAAAAAATCTTTTACGGACTTATTTATAAGCAATTCTCAAATAGATGAATCTGTTCCAAGCAATAAAGAGGCATTAAAAGTAAAAGAAATGACAAGAAATAAGAATCAATGCTAACAGTCAAGAAATTCAGAACGCATATACTCAGTCGCAAAAATAAAGAGGAAATCCGTGCAAGGTTATCCAGAAAATTCGTCATACTTTGGCAGTTATGTGTGACAAACAAAGTGCTTTTTAAGGAAAGTTTAAAAAATTTTTGACGACTGTGATACAATTTCTCCAAACGAAAAAAGGATCATTCTCTGAATTCAATTCTAGTTATCTACATTTTTGTTCTAATTTCGATTGAAATTTATTATGTCCGTAAAGTGTTCTAAAATCCAGAAAAAAATGATATGCTTCCAAAAGAATTATACTTCATTGTTTGATACCATTAATGCAAAACACTCTGTTCCCATTCGCTCTTGTTTGCACAGGAACTTCAGCTGAAGATGTGTTTTGATCCTGTTGTAACATCGCACTAATAGACTGATTATGTGGCCTTCAAACCAACAGCTCGCGAGTTTGATTCAGACCTCAGCTATAGATATGTGTGGAATTCAGTTGAAACTGCAGATCTCAGTTGAACGAGGCCTCATTCGCAAAAGCGACAACAGGGCAACAAATAGTAAATCATCATTGAATATGAAAGCTTTATGAATTACATATTAACTAAAAGCTAATTTATTTGAATATGAATTACACATTGTGTGAATGACAGAAAGTTATTTTGAATGGTTAAAGAAAATGTATCTAAATTGAAGTGCCTGAAAACATCTCACTCCTAATGAGTAGAGTTGTGAAGTTGGCGGAAAAACAGGATTTTTCCTAGGATTAAACCTGGAAATTTTTAAAGTTCTCAGGAATTTTGAAACTTTCCAGATGATATGAAAAATTTACAATTTTTTTTTAATCAAGCACTTATTAAAATAAAAGTTTGTTATAGTAAAATTCTGACTATTAATGGTGCAGGAACTCATTGAAAAAATAGATTGTTTTTATAAGTTCTTAGAAAAGAAGCATTATTATTTATATTTAGCTATATTTCTGAATAATTTATTTCAATTTCTACTTTTGAACACTTTCTACTTTTTTAATAAATCAAAGAAAATTATTTTCCATAAAAGAAAACGATTTAGAATTAATAATTAATTTAGAATAACTGTAAAAATTAATGCTTAAGAAAAATTTTTTCTTTCAAAGCATGAATTAATAACAAAAGAGAATGAATTTTAACAATCATTCTGATAGTCTGAAAAAATAAATCTTGATATTTTTTTAATTATTTATAGTTCTTAATTATTTTGTTTAGTGTTTTTGTTATTTATGGCCAAAAAACATTATTAATTAAATTTCGTACAAGACAACATTTTTTACATCAAAGTTTTACGTAGTTTACCTTGCTTCATATACACAAGACAAAACGATCCATTAAACAATTGACTATCAACTTATTTCTTTAAAATTTCCAATTTTCCCAAAATTCCTAAATAAATTACAGTGTTTCAAAATTGCCGACAATTTTACATGTCCTATGATGAGACGTAAAACTAAATGTTAACATCACTTACGGGACTTAAAATACATAAAGCAAACAAACAAAGAATGACAAGAAAAGTACGTTTCTGTTCCAACTTGAAATATCCGTAACAAGGTCTGCTGAGTAAAATGATCCAACCACCTGCTGTCCTATGAATCGAGCCGCGGGGGAGGAGAGCGTGCAGTGATAGTGTGTCATTTATGAATTCATCAAGACGGTCTTGAATATGAAATGAGCAGCTTCCGAGTCTCTTGTTTCGGGTCGCTTGCGCAATCTTTTCCCTAAGGGCATTTTTTTTTTTCTCTCTGAAAGAGACGCTTTACCGGAAATGATCTCACAAGTTGATCTTATTTAATAATCCTTAGGCTGTATTTCATCTTTGCACTACAAAAAGGGGGACAGAACTTACAATAGGTCAACTCTCTACTTTTTATTTATTTATTCTTATCGTGTTTCATTTAAATTGCTACCACAATCAGATTGATGGAAAGAAGGTTAACATCCAATTGGTTTGTATTTCCTTTCGCATGAGGGCTTTTCATTAGTTAAAGCAGTTGCCAAACTGCAACAAATATCTACGATTAAAATGGGAATTGAACTCACGGGCTATAGAAATGAAGATCAGAGTGCCAAGCATTCAATTATTAACGCGTTGTTTTACTTACAAGATTGGTTTGTAACATCTCATTTTACTACCTAATGAATAAAAATACAAAAAATTATGACAATAAATGAAAGGAGAAAAACGTGCTTTATTTAAAAACTACAAAAGACACAATACCATGAAACATTTTCATTTATTTAAGAGTCCTAAGTAAATAGAAAGAATTTAAAAAACGATCTGCATCTAGCACAAAAATGAAAACAATAGAGTTCAAACGAAATTATAGATAACAGCCCAGCCATTTTTATTTTGTAAGGGTTGTTTCCCTTCCGAAAAAAAAAAAAAATACATTTTGACGTATTAAATCTAAATGTTCTCTAGAGAACATTTAGATACGTCAAAAAAATCGTAAGTAAGTGGCTTATTTTCAAAATTTCTTGTTTCTGATGACCAAATAACACAATCCTTGCCAGCAGCATATGTTTTTGCACATTCTTTTCCAGGCCCGATTGCACCAGTGGTGAAATATTGGTCCTTAGAATTTCTTAACACGTTCACTAAGCTCATAAATTTCAGACTTGACCAGGTATTGAAGCGCCATCTTTTGGTCTCAAGAGCTACATGACTGACTCTGACCAGCAATGCTCTCTTATATTGACCCTCTTGATATGTATAAAAAATTTCTTTATTGTGTTCTCGAGTATTAAGAAATTTTCAGGCACTAATATTTGTCTCATTCAATTTCATTAGATATCCGTGCAATGAATTCCAATTATTTACCTTTAGCGAGTGTTTTTAAGTAAGATATATAAATAAATAATCTCCATATCCATCGCGTATTATGAGGACTTTTCATAGAGTGTGATTCGTATTCACATATCGCAAGGGAAGAGACTAAAAAAACGCTCAACTACCCCGTTATACGTGCATACTCCATCTCTTGCTGTTCAACAGTGGCTAGAATCGAATCCATGACCTTACGCCCCAAAGAGAAGTGACCTACCACTTGGCCACGACAAGCTTTCTCAACGAATTCTTTCAGATATTGCACTTCTGTATGCATATCTGCCTCGGTGACTGCTTGAGAGTTTCCCAGGTTCCTTCTCAGAAAGTAGCTTAACAAATATCTTAGGGATTATAGCTTAGATATTTGTAGTTCACAACCACATTGTTTAAGGGATTTTTGTCAATACGATCATTTTCCAGTTTTAATATTAATTGTAAGCACATTTAGTATTTTGTACTGAAAAATATTATAATCCTCAAAAACCTTAACAATAAATTTTGGTTTTCGTTAACTTTTACTTCAGCACTTCGAATTCTGTGAATTCGAAGTGCTGAATAATTATTTGTCGAATATTTAGGAGAATATTTTGTAACTCATATAGAGTTTGAAACAGGTATATAAATTACACAGATTGTCAATGCAATGATTTTTGTCATAAATATTGAAATTTCTGACTATTGAAATTTCCAAAATACATATGATAAAAGTAGTTTTTAGTATTATTTTTTTTTAACTGTAATAGATGTTTTATGTTTTAATTTTTTTCTATTAATTTACTAAACAGTTTATACTTAAATATTTAAGCAAGACAGATTGTTTCCATCTCATTACTAAGGTCTTTTTTATACAAATTGTTACAGTGGGATGTGATTTAATTAAATGATAAGAAATACTCTTAGGAATTGTTCTCAAACCTGTTTTTCTGCTGTCTTTCTTTTATGAGCTATACGAATATTTTGATCAGAGTGGAACATAATTGACGAAATTATCAAGAAATGAAATGACTTCATTGACCATTTAGTTTTCTCGATTTTTGATATGTATTTCATCACATTACAAAAGTATTATATAGCTAATAATATTACAAATACACTCAGAACTACTGAAAGTAGCACAACACGAAGGAAGAAAGGTACGAGCGCGAAACTTTGCAAATAAGTCCAATTAGATCCGATATGCAAATGATCTGCGTTTGGTGCCAATGGGCATAGTCACACACCCGAACAGTGGCACTGCAATCAGGAAGTGTTCCCTATATAATTTGGCGCAATGTCACGAGCACATGCTGACTCCAAGAGGATTTTAGTATGCGAAGAAAATTACACACACAACAAAAAGGAGGGACCCTGATCTATACCTAAACGTTATCAGGCTAAGCCCTTTTTTCAAATCCAGTGGAACAGACATCCTACATCGTCGTAGGGATTCTGCCGAGAACCGCAAGTCATCCCTGATCGAAGACCATTTCAGCAAGTCATCCCTGATCGACGCGATCTGAACTTTCGTTTATATGAATAATGACAATACTACGGTGGGGCTTGTAACCCTACAATGGTCTACCCAGTAGACCACTATATCACAGTTCAGTTTAAGATGTTGAGCTTATCTGTAATAATATTGAATTTAACAGAATACTTAAAATATTAAAAATAGCGAAGTAAATGAAGAAGTTATATCTGACATGTAGATATGCAAAATAGGAATAAATAAAACAAGGGAATATAACAGGACAAATGACGAAGAGTTTTTGATTAAAACAAACTACGACTAAAATGTTTGTATGGGTTTCATTCTATTGTTCTAATATTCAGAACTATCTTTGATGGTAAACCAGCTGTTTCAAACAGTTATTTCGGTAATTGTTAGTGTTTTGATATCATGAGGAGTCTTCCGTTGTATCTGTCTATTATTCAGAAGAATCTGATCGCTGGTTCGCTTGATCTCTACAAATGTTTAGTCCACGAGGAATGCCATTATCTATGTTACTCTGTGTTTTCTAAAGAATGCCAGGAAGACGTGTGAGAAGGCATTTTGCACAGTTAAGCCAGTTTGAGAAGATCCTTATTATCGGTTTTAAAACCGCAGGCTGGTCAACGCACCGTATTGCTCTTAGTCGTTCGTTCAAAATGTCTCGTCGGCAATGAATACAAGATGGTGTCCATGCTGCATACCGGGTCTGGGGCAACCAGACAGACGAGAAGATCAAAGGATCGTACATCAAGAACCCGTGGATCACGTACTGATTCCTTCCACGATATATTTAGGTATAAGGGCATCAGTTACTCTGCAAGCAATTTCCAGACGCTTTGTAGAAACTTATCTGCAATCCAAGAACCCACTTCGTATTTTGAATTTAATACCATAACATTGGCAACTCCATCTACAGTGAAGCCAAGCCCGAGAGACGTAGAATGTAGCAGACTGGTAAAACGTGGTGTTTATTGATGAATCCCGGTTCCTTTTGGGAACAGATTATAATCACGTACGGGTGTGGAGGCGAACTGGTGAAACTACACTTTCGCGCGACACACTGACCGCACAGCAGGTGTAATGGTTTAGGGGGCCATTGCCTATGATATCCGGTCCAATATTGTTGTGGTAAATAAAACCTTAACGGGCCAACGTTATATTGATGACATTCTTCAACCCCACATGGCACTTTCCATAAATGGTATTCCATAGGCAATTTTACGATAATACTCGCCCGCATACTGGTCCAGTGGCTCCCTACGTCCGGTTCAGACTCTTTCATTGCCTGTCCGCTCACCGGATATGTTCCCTTTAGAGCAAGTTTTGGACCCGCTGAAACACCAGATGGCGCCGTGTTATTTTGCACATGGTTTGCAGGTAGTTGTTCAAGATTTGTGGGCACATCTGTTTCAGGACAATATTATAATATATACTAGACATATATATCGTTTTTTCAAGTTTTTAGTTTATATTGGTCTACATTTTATTATTACTATATTTATCTAAAGTACTTGAGTTATTTTCGTAATGTTTGCTTTTCTACTTTGCCTTATTGCTCTTCTGAATGTATTAGCTTTATGTCTTGAATTAGTTAAAAAAAATAATTTCTAGTTATTTCTTAAAGTCTTTTTATGCAGTGTCTATTCACAGCATAAAATAACTTAATTGATGGATTAATTATTCTTGTGGAAAATACATTTCTTAAAGCTGTACTCGTGAAGTTTTGTGCAATTTTTCTTTTTGTTTACTTTCATGCGGTCTATCTCCCATACAAAAACAATGTTTGAGTTACTGCACTTATTCATTCCATATTTCTACAATTTACAAAAGAATTAAGCTTATACTCATCATATTGTGGATTTACTGAATAATTGTGGATTAATGCATAACGATACGTTGATTTCACCGATTCCCAAATGACTTGTCATTTTGGGACGACAGTAAAAAAATGTAGCTGAAGGGCTTTATTATTTTGATCTTTTATGAAGGCGTCACTTCGATGTCTGTTTTGTATGTAACGGTTTTAGCATTTTTTAATCCCTTCAAATTATAGTTCTCAATCAATCTAGGACTCAGATATTAAAAATGAAAACAATTGAAATATGTTATTCAAGTCTATCAATAGCACACTGATGAAGGCAGATAACAGTTTATAGATATTTAGGGTGCATAGTTTTCTCGGCACGGTGATTGGTACAGATGTCATCAGTCAAGATTCAGACAATTAGAAGGTGGACCTGGGGGCTCTGGTGTTCTAAAAACCTTTTTATTCTTACTTTTTAGCATAACTTAAGTCTTATGGGACCGAAATTTATAAAATCAAGAACCTCGCAAGTTAGATCTATGATCAAGTGATGGAACCACCATCTGAGCTGGTACCCTTTTTGCTCACTACAACAGCAACATTTCAGGTATTCAAAAGTTCTTGTTGCACAAGTAATCCTAGTTGAGTTGAGTTTCGAATATGCTTCTTTCTGTCTTTCTGCGCATCAAGCTTTGATGGAAGTAAATATTAAAATTTTATTTTGAAAAGTTGAATAACACGAGACGAATTAATCAATATGAGGCAAGGACTGCTGTCACCGACACTGTGAATTCCGTCATACTGCACATTTATTGCATAGTATTTCCAAGTACTTAGATATCAGGCCATTCAAGAAACATTGCAAATAGGGATTGCAATTCCAGTAAATCGGTATTTCGAGCCATTTATTCAATTTTCTAATACCGGTATTCAAAAGTTTAAATATTATTTTTTCGGTATTTACAAGAAATCTTTTAAACTGTCTCCATTATGTATTCAGGTGTCGTCAACATAGCCAAATAGTATGTTTTTTTTTATCATATCTCTGTAGCTGGCGAAATTAATTAGACAATGAATACAAAGTTGCATCGCACAGAGAAGTGATGAAATATGTGAATCATCCAAGGAGGCGGGCTAAAACTGCCTTATTATAGTTCTGAGTGATAAAAACACGTGCGAGATTCATAGTCTAATATTCGTATCTGTGAAAACAGGGTTATAGTTGTGAATAATTCGAAAAATTTCGATATTTTTTTAAATTGGTGAGTTTATTTATTCACAATGTGTTTACAAATCCTACTTTAGAGTTCAAAATATTTTTCAGATTTATTATACACTCTGATTGGTGCAAATCAACAATTGTGCTATGGCCATGGAATACAATTGGGAATAATAGATGCATTATACCAAACAATAAAGAAAATAAAAATCCAAATATTCTGGAAATAGAAACTTCTGATTCCGATTTTTAAGAGAGTTGGAGTGATATCGACAAAGAAGATAAAGACAATGTAATTGTTGAAGAAGCTATTGTTTATGAGGATAAAATATTAAATCAAGAGTTGCTTTCTGTAATTAATAAAGTACAAAAATTCTTAAGATACTTAAACGTTACCCCACAAAAAATGCATTATTACAAAAATAATAATTAATAAAAAAAATATGAGATAACATGTTAATATTAGGTTTTAAAATACGTTGGAATAACTTACTAAAACAATAATTGACTTCAATTAATAATTGACTAAAACTCAATAGTTGATTTAAATTAATTCTTGCGATAGTGAATTCGGCTTAATATCCAGAACTGCATCAGCTGATTGTGGAGATATTCCCATTTGCCATGCGCAAAGGACAGCACTGTCTGAAGACAGCACGATAGAAGCATTTATAAATTAAATTTGATCAAGTTTAAATTTTCTTAAAATGTTTAACCCACAGACCTATCCACATTAAGGAGAATTTAGCATAGTTATTGAATATAATGACACTATAATGTCGATAATAAAAAGGAATTGTTTCTTCAAATTAAAAAAAGAGAATAATTGATAGTTAAAGAAAATTGCAACAAACTAAAATACAGAAATAAGTTACATCCGAAACCATAGACGGGGAATCGATTTATTTGAGAGATTTAGAAGTCAGTACTTACAAAAAGTATATTGAGCATACACTGAATGAACGGTTTCGAAAGCCGTTCCATAATGGTTTAATAACAGTACAATTGATGCATTACATTTTTTAAGATACCAAAAATAGTACCATGGCTGAATATTTATATCTTATTGTGATGCTTTATATAACTGTTATAATTTCAGTTACAAAGGATTTTTTTGTGACATTTATTCTCTTTAATAAAACTGGCAAATAAAACAAAGAAACAATTGTGTTTTTTTTTTCGTTTTTCTGAGACTCCTTCTACCACTATTAAGATCAAAAAATTACCGAATACCGGTATTGAATTTTTGGTCCGATATTGCAATCTTTAATTCCAAAGGAGATCAGACTAAATTTTAAACTATAAAAATGATCGAAAGAGTGCACTCGGAATGTCTGTACAGTAGAAGTCCGATAATCCGGCACGTTCGGGACCGACTCGGTGCCGGACTACCGAAAATACCGGTCTATTGGGCGGTAATTATAAGAACAATTATGTTAATAGTTAAACTACAAATACAGAATGCAATACATACAACAAAGTTTATTTTACATTGCATATAATGTATGTACACGTACAAATTTCACTTAGATTTAAAAAAGTCACGAATGTCTTTTTGTTTTCTTGATTTTTGGCGTTCAGTATAAAATTTATTTCTAATGATATGGAAATCAATAATTTCTGAAGAACTGTAGCTAGTACTAGCCTCAGCAAAATAGAAACTTATTTAGTGATTCTGCAGCTTTTGCTCAGCTGGTTTTTTTTCTTTCCTTCCATTCGAGTCACTCTCTTCAAAATTTTGAGTAGGCTGAAAGTTAATACAATGTTGATAATATCCTCATCGGTTAGTTCTAGTTCAACAGGCTCATTCTCGTCGATTAGAAGCCACTCCTCTACCTTATCTTCAGGCAGGTTTTTCAAGGGATTGTCAGCACTTCTAACGACATCCAAAACTTTGGTCAGAGCGTCTTGATAGTTTTCTTCCTCATCACTCTGTGGAGTTAGGTCAGAAGAACCTTTCTGCAGCCGTTTGATGATTTCTAGTTTCTGATTGAGAGTCAGTGCTACGTGTTTTCGTTTCTCTCCTTTTGAACTCGAAGGCTTAGGTTTTGAAAACCTAGTCACTGTACAGTTAGAACGAAAATATCACATTTTCTTATAAACAGTTTCAAAAGTTACGTTTACTGCGATGTGAAAGGACACAAAACAACGCACGAAAAAATAGCAAAGACATTTCGTGATTGATTAACGGAGCTGTACTCCACCTGAATTGTTGTGACAGCTGAGACTAGCCGGCGGCTAGTTGTTTTCGAACAATATCGAGCGCTACCAGATGATCCCGAACCACCCGAAAACTTCCAAATAGCTCTCGAGCATTTTTATTTCCTTTAACGAAACACTTTTGGAGAAAACCAAAATTTTTACTTTTCCGGAGCGATGCCGGACTATCGGGCATTCCGGACTGTTGGATGCCGGACTAATGGACTTCTACTGTACTTGATCATTACACACAAAGATGGATTGCCGTTTGAAATAACCCTGTAGGTTTCTTTTTCCTATTTGGATTTGTAAAAAACATTGCTTAAGTTGAGCACAATTACAATTGAACATGTTTGCTGATGTGAAATCGACTTTTTTTTCGTGAGATTAAAGACCACACACATGAAAACTAGCCGATAAGAGGCCAAAAAAATTTTGAATCTCTAACCTTTTGCGATATTAGTTGAAATCTGTTTTTATTGTTTTATAAATTATTAATCGAACTCTTTCCAGTTTTAGTATTTTGAGATTCTAAATAGAAAATGTTGATCAGCAGCCCGGGAGAAAGTATTCATACCTGAAACTTCTACTGTTTTCCATGCTTGGCCAACAGTATTTTTTGCTGTGCAGTGATAGGAACCCAAATCTTCTTTGCGCATGCGTTGTATTTTCAGCCAGGACTCCGTTGTTGCCGGCTGAGTGATTTTTTCTCTTATTTTTATATGACTTTCGGATACCAGAAGACGCCCTTCCTTCGGATCTCCTCGAATCCAAGCCATGTGACATAAGGGGGCTGCCTTAGCGGTGCAAGCAAACTCCACTGTGGCGCCCTCATCTCCATGTGTCCAGTCAGGCTGCACCGTTATTTCCGGAGCATCTGAAAATTAAGAAATCTTATAGACACGCGTGTTTAAAAAAACACAGTGAGAATTATTTTCTATTAAAATACCTTTGCATTAAGTGAGATGTTAAATGAAGTTTGAAGAAAATAAACATTATTTTACATGCAGAGGAACTATATTATGAAACATATTCGCAAATATTTCAACTCGTCAACGAGTTTCTACTTGAATGTTTTATCTTAAATTGTCCTTGCAATGGTCTTGGCGATAACTAAATCTTTCCACAATGAACACTTCAACATATTTCGATTCGTTAAAATCGGGAAAATTTATCTGATGAAAATGTGTGTATATATAGCATATTAATCAAATTTGTATAATATCATTTAATAACCATATAAACTTTAATTTAATAAACTCATTTGTTGTGAATTCCTTACTATCCAGTTATTTGAAGAAATTCATGTCTATATTGTTGATACCTTATGAAATATACACTATATCCAATAAGAAGTTTCTTCATCAATTGCTCTTAGGAGTTCACGTAGAAACAACAAATGATTTCTCCTAATTCATGAGTGAAAATAGTAATTAACTGCATGATATAAATAAAAAAGCATAGGAGCACTTCCTAAATTTTTTAACCGCTTCCATTGCAAATTTTTTTTTTAAAAATTGCAAAAAATCATCACATTTTTTATTTTATTGCTAAATATAAGGAAACGAAACAAAATAAAATATGTAGGTTTTAAGTTGAATTTTTAATTTTTCACTGGTGTAAAAGCATGTAGTTTTAATATTAGTTTACAATCCCGAGTTATCTCGGGCAAAAAAGTTAAATATTAGTCTTTGTATGATAGTTTTTGAAACAAGGGAAACACTAAGTGATACCTGACATTCCGTACGCTGGTATCTGGTCTCATTTCTTAAGGCATTATCAACATTATTTTACTTTTTTTCAACACAACTATCCTCCTTTGTACATTTCTAATCCACAAGCCGTATTATACTATACCATAGAGAAACATGTGGCCAATCTCGGAAAAGAACCGCGAAATTAAAGAAAAGGCAAATTGCATGTTAAAACAGAATATTTCCTTTCATTTCCTCCAGGCCGAGTAAAAACGTGATAAAACAAATCGAACTAACAATTTTGCTTCACCCGAGTTTTCTCGGGATAATAATTAACTGCTATATATACGAACCCGAGATAACTCGGGATAATAAGGCAAGCGGTTAAAAATAAATATTAATAAATCCTCTTTTCAAAACCTATAGTGACTTAAATGCATATTTTATTCCATCTACATCATAATTTGCTTCAGCAACAAATTATTTTGAGTTTTTCATGATCATTTGTGCATGCTGCGCAAGCACAATTGTGCATGCTGTGTGTGCATGCAATTGATTGCGCTGATTGTGTGTGCATTGCATGTATGCATTGTGTGTGCATGCGCTGATTGTGATGCAATTGTGCATGCTGCGCAAGCACAAATGATCCCAACCATTGTGCAACAGGGAATGGATTTTGAGCATCTATCGGAGTGGGTGCTTTGGAGTTTTCCTTCTTCGTCACACGGCCCGGAAAAATCCCATCGCGGTGGATGTTAAAATGCCTTACAACAGCCTGTTCACTATGCGGAGTAAAAATTACTAACAGCGCAACCCCGGCAAAGAAATGATCTGCATTGGTTGCTCAAGAGTTCTCTTGGAATGCGGCTCAAGCAAATTCTTTTCTAAAAGCAAGATTTGGTGACCGGTGTTCACTAGATAATGTCAGATTGCTGACTATACTTTGTTTCTGTTGTATTGGAGAAAGGAGTCACTTTGTAATTATTTGAATTATAATTTTTATTACTTGCACAAAAATCTAATTTTTTTTTCCTTGTAACAGTTTTTCTATTTTTGAATCCACTGTATTGATTACTAATGTAATAGTTAATTAAACAAGAATACGTTACACGATTTATCATTATTTAAGTATATATTCAAGCATATTGTTTAATTTTTTTATAAACAAAAACATTCTTTATAAGATTTAATCGAATAAAAACTGTTCTAAACTACTTTGACTGTTTCGAATTACAGAAAATTTAAATGATAAAGTGTGTGTATATATAGATAGACACATTTTATTATAAATATATATATTTACTATATTACACCGGCACGTACGAATTCTATACTGTTGAAAGGGCAACGGTAAGTAGCCTTGACAGGTTTGCTGAAATCTTGGAAGCGATCTCAAGGGAGGAAACCAAGAATCATGTTGCCTCTTATCAATCTTCTGTATCTACCCTCTATTGAGCTCCTGATGCTTGGAACTGTGTGTACCATTCAGGAGGGATTCTTCAACATTTAGAAACAAGCAGAAGATACTTGGCCTGTACTATTTCACTTGGACACTTATAAACGAATTTTTGGTTAAGTCGGGATTTAAAATCACTACTAACCGATGATATGAATGATGCCCTAACCAACCAGGTTTTTTGAATAGGAGTTTAACACTTACAGAGCACAGTGAGGTTGTAGAGGGCGACAGCTGGCTGGCCGACGTCGTTGTCTGCAGTGCACTGATATTGGCCAGAGTGGTGGGTGTCCACTGACGTCACTTGTAGCTGCGATTCCTGTACTTGCCGCACTCCACTCGGCAGAGAGGACACCTAGCGAGAAATTTCTAATAAATTGTTATTATAGATGCTCATCATAAAGAATTAACCCTAAAAAGCTGCGTTTTTAAAAGTACACATGTGTGAGATGTATGAAAGGAAACCACCAAGTTTGTATTGCGTCTTCCTGGTGAACGTCGTCTTCTTCAGACAATACGAAGTGAGAACCAGTCAAGGGATAGAAAAAGATTTTGTGACGTTACTATGCAATGTGAATATGAAAAAGAATCGCCATATAAAGGATGGCATCGGCAATCCAAGCACACTAATTGTTTGCGACAAAATGTATGGAATGAGCTCGATTGTTATCTAGACGTAATAAATAATTAATTAAGTAAAATAATTAATTAAGTAAAACAAGCAGAAAATTCAGATTCGATGATTAGAAAGAGCTTATCTGGTTAGACAGAGAAGAAAGGCAATTTCTCTTTGTCTTTCCTCAAAAATATTTCGTGCTTAATTTGTTAAAAGGCACTGTTAACAAATCCTAAACTGCACGATCCATTCAAAAAGAAACAATTGTAACGCCAAACCACACACTAGTAGGGAGTCATTACAAATGTATTTTAATTCATTTGGTTTCACAAATGCAACTTCAAATAAAATAAAATGAGAGCTCTGATTTTTTCATTATTTTTATCCTTTTAGTTTAACACATGTAATAAAAACAAAAGCATGAAATATGCGAAAAAAATGAGAAATGCTAAAATTTTAAAATTTCATTTCTTAACTAAACAAATGATATAAAGAATATACTCTTAATGTTTCTTATAATATATATTCAGAATATGTTTCTTATAATATATATTCAGGTCTATCCAGAACTAAGATTCTTAAAGATCGCATTGGAAGGTGCGAGGTGCAGCGCTCTTCCCCCACTCATGAATTCTCAGGTAGTTAATTAGATTTTTGCGCCAAAGAAGCTTTCCTCGTAGATATTCATCGTTGATAGAGGTTGTAACAACTGCATATTCATTCAACACATCCGAAGGTGGTGCAGAGAGTTTAGTGCCAGT
>JAPDSC010097863.1:31925-48651 GCA_026290005.1 Latrodectus geometricus | reverse complement strand
TATATATATATATATATATATATATATATATATATATATATATATACGCAAGTATTTTGCTATAATTTATTATTTATTAATGTCAAATAGCAAGAAAAAAAATTAACAATTTTATATAAATGATAATTTATTTAATAATAGTTAGGTTAGATAAGTAATAATAAATATACGCTAAATAATGTTTCGATCAAGTAGTAGTATTTCAAATAGAGAGATGAATTAATTAATAGAAAATCCCTTATTAATAAAGAGAAAATGCAGAAAATATTTAATCAAGGAGAAAATCTAAGAAAATAAAAATAAATATTTAATGTAACTTGTGGGCGTGGGGAAAATTACTCATTTGTTAAAAACATATTAAACAATATCTAATGACAAAATTTAATGAGTAACGTTTACGTAGTGCAAATATTTTCATGCATGGAAAAACACATTACAATGAAACTGTTTTCTAATTAAAACATTAATAAGTTTCCTATTTATGAAATATGAAAATTTCTCCCAAAGGTCTTGAAAATTATTATTCTTTAGTTTTCAGAGAATCTTCGAATGACTTTGTATTGTATTTTTACAAATTTATTATTCATAAGTGAAGTGGAAACTGTAAATATTTTATTAAATATTTTGGAATTTGTTTTTACGATATAGATATAGGAAAATATCAGACTTTAAAGAAACATTATTAAAGTATATTTTTATAAACAATTGATTCTTTTATAAGCAAGTTAAATTTATTACATTGTCATTTTTTATTGTTAGGTATAGAAACTTTTCACATTTAAGATGGTAAGGTATGAATATCAACAATAATCTATTAAGTTTAACTTTTTTCATATACGTTAGGTGAATTTATGATGTCAGGATCAATAATTTTGCATGAAACTTTTAAAATATATTTATCAGAATTACAAATCTCTTGAAATCAATCTATTTTATTTAACTAAAACATCAAACATTTACTTAACCATTCTTTTATGCTAAATATAAGTATAAAATATTAGTATTAAGTATGCATTTTATACTAATATTTCGTAATTTTTTTTATAAATAAAAGGATTAATTCCAAAAAATATGTTTTATCTTCCTATGTTTAAGTCCTGAAGCTAGCTCTTTCTCTGTCTTTTAAATTATTAAACTTATGATAATAAAGAGTAATGTATATACGGATAGTATTTGATTGATAAAATATTTTTAACTTATTTTTAATAGGCTAAAACATTTTATATAGAATACAAATTTCTATAACACACAAAAAACGTATTAAAATTTTAAATGCAGTTTATATATTATAGGGACGTTTAAAGTAATAAACTTATATTTATTCCGCAAATAAAAATCTTTATCCGCATAGTTGAATATTTATATATTAAATTCTACTTTTCTCTAAAATTTATTTATTTATAGGAATGCAGTTAAAAGCAATTATTTTTACCATATTTTATACAAATGTAGTAAAGAATTTTTCAGAATATAACTCTGTATGGACTTATAAATAATCAAATATTAGCTAAAACATAAATTCAAAAAAATTTTGAAAACGCTTTGTTGTCTTATGTTTTAATTTTTAAGGATGATGAATAAATACATTTTCATTTCCTAAAATAAATTCGTTTTTTGCAAACGGTTGAAGAATATATATATATATATATATAGATATATATATATATATACAGGGTGATCAATGAATAATATGATTTCAAAATTTAAATGTCTCAACAACAAAGATCAATATAATTGTGCGATAGCGGTACATTTATTAACAAAACTGTAAAAATAGAACAGAAGTTATGAAAATTTAATAACAAAAACTGTTAACAAATGCACTGTAATCGACATGTTACCTTATAAATAACCTGTAAAACGTGCTTCCAAGTTTAAAGTGACCACGAAAAATATTGAGAGGTAGCTTTCGGATGTTTCCATACAAGATTCATAGTCATCAGGCTGTACCCATGAAAGCTGCGGACAAAGTGTTGACTCTGCGAATCAGATTTTCACAATGATCGACAAAGAAAGATTTAACGTGGGATGCATCTGGTTAACAGATGAAGCCCATTTCACGGTACTGTAAATAAACAAAACTGGAGATAGGGTTCCAAAAAATCCTCATTTGTGTGAAGATAAACAACTGTATTCGCCTAAAGTTACTGCATGGGCTACGATATTCGCCAGAGGCATTATTCACCCGTTCTTCGTGCGAGAAACAATTACCAATGAAGGTTACATTACAATTTTGGAACAATTTATCAGCATACAACAAGCGTTGGAGGATCGACCAGGTACGGACTGGTTCATGCTAGATGGGTCTAGAGTTATGGCGTTACATTATCCGAAATTCTCTGACACAGAAATATATTGACCTCAATATTCTCCCGATCTGACTCTTGGTGACTTATTTCTGTATGTTGCATTTAAAAGATACTGTCTATAGAAACAATTTCGCTACTCTGGATGAGCTTCAATCGGCGATTGGTGTTGCATGTTTAAACTTTCGTTCAGATATTGTAGGACGTGATGTCAAATTTTATTGTTCGCTTACGCTTCCTCATTGTTTTGAAAGGTGAGCACTTTTAAAAAATGATGTTCTAACTGCAAAGAATACTTGACTTTATTAATTTTTTTTTTCAGATTCCTTTCAGAGAAATAGTTTTCAGCACAGAGTGCCATCCGTTTACAGTTTTTATAATTGCTTGCAAGTAGTGATAGCTGAGAAACGAATAAAAATTGCATTCATTAAAGATATTCAAAATTCAAATCATTAAAATTGAATTCAAATAAAAATTCATTTAATGTATATAGTAAATGTGATCAAAAGAAAATATTCAAACTTTAAAAAAAAAAAAAGATTTTGTTTAAATAACTAAGTGAAAATGTAGGCAGGTAAATATTTTTAAACAAATAAAAATGCATAAATGCAATATTTTAATACATCCTTTTACATTCAAAATTCAACAAAAATATCACATTTTTATCAAAGTTTTATTGTATTTCTGATTAAAATCTGATTTAATAAATGAAATTTTATAATTATGAATATTTCATTATATTTTCAAATGGTTAAAAACTTAGATGAAAATATCATATTAAATGTTCGTAAAATTTATATTTTAAATAATTTTCATCATTAGGATGCAATTCAAAATTTACTTTTTCAAACACAAATTTTATAATAAAAATTATTTCCGTGGCCTTTATTGAATATAAATCAATATTTTTACTTATGATACCTATAATAAAAGTAATTCCCTGAGGGATTTCTAAAAGAATATCTTCAGCACTATCTCTTATGCGTCATTTCATTGTTTTCTTTCAACCGAAAACATAAACAATACAATTATAAAAATTTAATTTATTTTTAAAGAAATATGAATAATATGAAATAGAAATTGTTAAATGGTTCATTAAATTAATTATAATTACATTTCTGTATTAGGTAGTATTTCTGAAGAGTGAAAGTAAAAGAGTTTATTCTTTAAATGAATCAATATTTTAAACTACATATAGTTCAAGAAAATATTTTTTAATTAAAATACGATCGAAAATTTATTTTAAGGAAAACTTTCATAAGTAGGTTATAAAAATTATTTCAGTAAAAAAAACATTTTTTCAGTAAAAAAAGTTTTATATGTTGATGGATAATATAAAGTCCTTATTTTATATCTATATATATAAACATCCCTTTTTTAACATATTCTTTTTGAAATACATAATATTAATGGTACTATGATATTAAGAAATTTTAACTCATTTTTTCCTATTTTTGACCTAGCAACTAGTAACATTACACATAATTCTTCATTTGTTTTATAACATAATGTGAATTGCTAAATATTGTTTAAATTGAACTAAATGTTAAACATTTGAATATGATTTAAATTTGTCTGAATTAAATCACAATATACTTGTATTTAAGTAATCATAAACAAAAGTAAAAATTTTAAATTAAAATTTCGGATCATTTAAAATTTATATTAAATTCAAAAAAATTTAAAATACATAAACATTTATAAACTATACTGTCATGAAACAAAATAATTTCTTTTATTTGTAAAACATATTTATATATAATTATATTCTCCATTAATACAATTTTTATATTTATGTCGGATATACAGTGCCTATCTCAAGAAATTTAAAAATTGTAATTATAAAGAATGAAGTTGAAGGATAAACCTTTTCATTTCTTTTACAAAATTTTCAGGTTTCAAAACTAAAGTAGTTACAAATAATAAATTTTTAACTAAATATTTAGAGTAAGATTAATTTAAATAAACAATCATCATCTTTTAATTACCAGTTTATAAATTTTAAATCAATGATATATTTATTTTAAGGCAGCATAAAAGTTTTTTAACAATGTTGTATATAGTTTATGTAATATAGTTTATGCTGTGTTTTATATTATTGCTTCTTAAATATCTTACTGGTGACTTTTTAAATAAATTTGCAGATAAAAAAAGTATTTTAATTGCAAGAATATTTTAAATGATTTCTTAGACTGAGAAATTAAAAATAAGTTTTTTTGAATATTTTAGTATTTTGAAATATTAAAAACACAATTCTCTGGCAAAAAAATTATTTTTGATTTAAACTTTTAAGAACTTTTTAAAATTAAAAATTTATTATTGACTATTTGAATACGTAAAAATTTTTTTTGAAATATTTGAATGTATTTTACATGTCAAGAATCGCCCATTTCTTTATCAGTGGAAATTTTTCAAAAGATTTTTAGAATTAGAAATTTAATACACATTTATTAGAACTTTTAAATTATTTCTCAGACGAGTAATTTATGTATAAAATTTATAACACAGCAGCTGTTAGAATATTTAATATCGATATCTTTAAAGAACATGGTAGTAATAGCCTTTTTTCATGTTTACTTGCACAATATAGTTCTAGATTAAAAAATAAATATGGTCATTTAACATTTAAAATGCAAATAACATGACATCAAGTTTTAAGTGTATTTATATATCATTAGTTACGGTAGTGTGATGCAGGTCTTTTCACTGTGAAAATAAATTTTTCAATTTTTACGAGGTTAATTAATTTATTATTTTTCTAATCAAAAAGTTGGTAAAATGACAGATTTGGGATTTTTCCATCTGAGCAAATTATAGCAGTTTAAAAAATGAGTATATAAATTGCTGAATTTTTCTTACAAAGCTAAAGATATGAAGTTGTCAGATAAAGAATAGTTTATAATAAGAATATTGTATTTTTATATTGCTTTTTCACCTAAATATTTTAGCATCCATGTATGTTAGTTTAATGCATAAATTCTACTCTAGAAATTTCTGCAATGTTTTATTTTAAGTATAATATTTAAGTTATATATCTTAGACTCACCATTATTCTTAAACAATCTACATTTAATGAAAGAAAAAAATTAAAGAATAGAAATGAATTCCCTTATTTTATTTGCATGACAGAGTATATATAGGCTTTCATTCACACGTGCTTCTAATAAATAATATTTAAATCATTAAGGTTAAACCAAATATTTTCTTAATTAAAAAGCATTTTATTCATACCTTTCTTAATTAAAATATGAAAATCATTAATTTCTTGTTATTTTCTAATTAGGTCTTGACTTAAGACCTAGTCTAGACTGAAAAACATTTTGTATGTTTAAAAGACGACTACAAAATTATTCCTAATAAAATAAACGTTAGAAAATAGAATCAAAAATATATTTTAAAAGTATATTGCGCAGCAAAATTTAACCCAAATTTGGAGTTAAAAAGGTTTTGTTCAAAATAAAAATAAAATTACATTCCAAATCTACCATAAAAACCTTAAATCAAACATATTTTTCCATAAAAAGTTTGAAAATATCGCAAATGTTTTTTCCCCAAATTATTTGGTTAATAAAGTATGACTCAGAAATTTAGTCATCTAATAATAATTTATGAATTTAATCCACAATAACAACAAAATAGGTCTACAATTTTTAAATTAAAGATGCTCAAAACAAATTAAAATTCAGTTCCAATACTGCAAATAAACTTCAGCTAATAAAATATTTTTCATATTTTTTTTTATAATTTTTAGAAAAATTGCAATAACAACACTTTGAAAACATTTTAATTTTTCTCATCTTCATAATAAATTTAATGTACCGATGTTAAATAATTTTTTCAATTGTTTTTTTTCTCATTAACGAGTAGTATATGAATATCTTTGAACATTCGTGTATAATTAACGACATTTTTTAAGTACAAACATATCTGTTAAAACTTATAATTTCAAATAAAATATACATCACTTTCAAAATTGCTTTTAGGCTCATACATTCTTTTTAATATAATTTAATAAAATGTTTTCATAATTCGCCTTTTTTATTATTATAAATTTTAATATCTTTCAAATTTAGGATTACGTTTTAATTACCAAAAGTAAGCAATCAAATGAAATAACTAGATGATTTTCTATAATTGAAAATTTTCAATTTCTCTATTCGTAATTTGAATGATTTCTTATTCTTAAGGAAGTCAATTATTAATCTCTGCCTTGAATTTCATTTTTTAAATGAGAATTTTAAAAGCAAATTTATATTTATAATTCAATTATTATGTCAATAACTTTTTAAAGACATATTTATTAAAAAAATCTCTTTACTTATTCCTTATTTGAAAGTTACTTGTAGTGACAAAAATTTGCTTATATATCACTTAACTGGTTTCACTTAACATGTTAAAAGCTTTTAATTTATAATGATAATGTATTAAATAATTGACTGATCATTAAATATATCAAGTAACAAAAAAGAATATCGACTCGTGTCTTAGCTCTTTAAAAACATTTTAAATTGTTTAAAAGGAACTGATGTTAAAATAAATGAATTATTAGAAAGCGAATTTTATAAAAAATAGAATTTAATTGGTCAAAGTTTTATAATATTTTATGTTCAAAGGTATGTAAAAAATATTTTATATTCAAAAAATTAATTTAGATTATTGAAAAAATAAAATTAAATTAAAGATTATCTGTGTTTTCAGCAACTTTAAATAATGTTTGATTTATTTAAATTTTATACGTGGAAGCACAGTTATCTTTTACGTTTTTTATAATGTTAACATAAATATTTTAAAGAACTCAAAAAAGATTAATTAAAACTTTATATATATACATATAATTATTAATGAATAAATGGAAACTGTAAAATTTTACTTTAGCTCAGTTTAGAGTTCTTATGAATTTTTAAAAGTCAGAGTTAAGGCTTTTACCTAATGTGGTATCGTGATTTGCGATTGTATACCGAACAATTTAATAATTATTTAGTGAAACTTAAAATATTTCGTAATTTTTTTACATTGCTAATTAAATTTATACTCGTATTAATTTACAGCAACAATTTAATTTGATATGTATTTTATTTACTTAGAAGTAGACATTTTTCTATAAATACTTAAATTTATGTTTTTGTAAATTAGAATTATATGATTCCATTCTATAACTTTATAAGTAATTTTTATTTCTCTAGCATCGATATCGTTATTTTGTATCCAATTAGCTATAGTGAAAATGTATTTATATTTAACGATATTTGAAACTTTTATGGAATACAATTAATTTATGGAATACATCTTGTAACGACTGTTCTGAGAAACTATGTTCCTTGAAGTAGTGAAATGAATGAAAAAAGCGGATTAAGAAAAAATTACAATGTAATAATGGGCAACAAAGTTTTAAAAAGAAGAATCAAAAAAGTCTGTGTCCGACAATTTAATGGAAAAAAATAGATTTATATACATGACATTTTTTAAAAAATATTCTTATGCAGCTCACATTTAGTTTTTCAGACGACAAATATGTAGCTTGTAAAATTAATGATTTGATTTGGAAAGCAAAAATTAACTTTACTTTTCACTAAGTAATTAAAATATCCAATTTTTATTTCTCAAGAAATTACTTTCTTTTTATAAAAGTTTCATTTATTTATAAAAATTGCTTTCTTGTTACAAATTTAGTCACTTAACGAAGTCTAGCTAAGGCGCTAAATGTTGAAATTTCATATTTATTTACCGTAAGTATATTTTGATAACATTCTCGCATTCGTTAAAATTATATGAAAAAATATATTAGATGTTAGTGAACTAAAGAAAATTTAATATGACATGAAATGAAAAAAATAATCAAAAATAACTGATAAAAACAAAGAACATAGTTTACTGAAAATATATAATAATCATATGAAAATATAATGAAAAAATAAATAAAATAAATTACTTTAAAAGTATAATTGCAAAAATTTATATCAAAATTAATATCTATGTAATAGGAGTTACTTAGGAAATTCCAATAGATAAAGAAATTTCTTTATTGAATGATAAATGCAGAATAATAAATATAATTTCAACTAAATTGTAAATTTAAAAGCTTATTTTTAAAAATGGTGAAATAGTCTTGTATAAAATGCTTCTTATGCCATAGAAAATTTATGATATTAACGTATAGTAATTAATTTTTTCATTGAATTTCATATCAAGATTTTTATAAAATAAAGCGAAATATAATGCTGAATTGTTGACTTCAACAAGGATTTTATTACAGTCATTTATATTTTATAAGTGATCTCAATTTACTGTTCATCATCGATATACAAAAAGCTAAGAAGAAACGTTAAATACAAATGTTTATATTTGTTTACATGAAGTGACCTTGTTATTCCTCATTCAATACATTTGCTCTTGCTTAGTCTTCATTTCTAAATGAATTTACTCAAAAACAATGAAAACAAAAAATATAGGCAACAGTGTAGATATCAAAAATGTGTCAAAGAAATTAAACACAAATTAATCAGAATTTAATTTCAATTGCTCATATTTTCTACAAATATATAAAAACTTAGTTAATTTATAAAATGAGAAACAAAGATGCAATAAATATTACAAATTAAACTTTCTAAAATGATCTTTAATAATGACTTTTGCATTACAGTTTAATTAATTAATTTATTGCAGGGTATTGAGTTCTGCCACACTTTAAAGATCAACAAGCGTATAAAAATTATTTATCTGTAATCAATTACCCTTTCTGATAATCCCATTAGAATAGGCATTGTAATTTTTCTGCTATCGTTACTTTCTTCATTCGAAATAATCGTTTCTTGGAACTAATATATTACTCGGATAACTCTGTATTTCATTCCATCATATTTTTCCAAGCATTTTCTTTAAGCTGCTTGTTTCGTATTCTAAAAAGAATTCGTTCATTTGTTAGCAGTTTCCTTTTCAAGGATAGTGTTTAAATGTAAGACAATATAATATATAAAAGTGATGGAACGTTTGAGTACTTGAATATATGAAGTTGAATTTTCTGCAAAAGATATTGATCAACGCAATGAGGATGAACCTGATAAAGAAATATATAGTTCTCGTGATGGAGTAAATCAATTTAATTTGAGTGATGAAAACAGCAAAGAATATGATTAAGGAAAATGCATATTCTTAAGTAAAAAACGAATTTTTTGTGATAAAGATGATCGATGTCAAAATTATTTTAAAAAAAATCAAACTTTGAGCATTGATGAAATTGAAAAACATCGGAAATTAATGCAACATCAGAAATTTTGGAAAAATAGAAAATAAAATGCTGTGTCCAACTTTGCAACTCAAAAAATCAATAGATGGTCAAGGGCTGTTCTCATTGCACATTGAGTGTCAAATAGTCCCTAATTTCTCCACAAAATTACTCCAAAGCAATATACAAATAAAATAAAATTCCTTAAATGCTAAGCAGTATTCCTTACTGATTCAAGTTAGAACCCAAAAAGAGTTCTATAAATACTTTCTAAAATACCAAAAAATCAATGAATTGAATACAAGAAATTCGATGTCAAATGAAATGTCCAAAACAAAAAAAAATCTGATTTGTTCAAGATCCAAGGACATTAAAAGTACTGTTTTTTTCACAAAAGCCGATAGTTTCATTCACAAAATTCGTTCTTCGTTTATCACAAAATACATTTTTGTCTGACATGTATGTTAATTCAAATTCTGTAATACAAATGCGTAACTGAGTTTCTATAAATTATAAACGTTTTATGTTGTTAAAAATTTAAATATTTTTTCTTAAGAGTAGAATTTTAGTTTCACAATTAAAAAGAAATTAATAATTACTTATAATGAAATAATATAACTTATTGCTAATTTTTTATCCAAACTTAATGGGTGAACCAGTCAATCGACGCGACTTCCAACATTAGTGTTAGGGACGTGCTTTATATCGGGTTAATTTATTGTAAAATTAATGAATGAAAAAACACATAATTTACATTTAAAAAAGAATAATAAAATTTTAATTTCAATTTAATCATAATTTATATAAATTAAAATCAAATGTATATTAAGCTATATATAAAAAAATTATAGTAGAGGTAAAAGTATATATAATATATAATAAATGATAAAAACTATTTTACATGTTTAAAATTTAAGAAAGTATTTAAATAGGTATCTAAATCATATTATTAAAAATTAAAAAGAGTAATTTTTCATCTCCCTGTCAAACGAATTTTAATATGTAATACATGAAACTTACTATTCTGAGACGTTTTGTTAAATATTATTACAATTTGAAATCTAATAAATTAATAAAAGATATTTATATCCAGAAATTGTCATTGAGAATAATGAATGAGAAACACAATCATACAAAAAAAAACATTTGATGAAAATATATACCAAAAAAATAAAGTCTTTACATGATGATTTTCAAAACTTCAAAATTAAAATTTAAAAGTGATATAATTCAAAATTTTAATATATTAAAATTTTATATATATTAAAAATTTATAATTTATAATGTTATATTTCATTTATATATAATATTTATAATTTATAATTCAATATTTATGTATATATATTGAATATTTATGCCTATATTTAATTTTTAAAATTATATGTTTAATTTCATATTAATAAAGCATGACAAGGAAAGATATTTTCTGTCTATTTACTTTAAAATAGAAAAAGACATACATTTATTTTTTATGTATTACAAAATACGTAAATGTGCTCTCAAAGCAATAAATAATAGCAAGTTACTCAGAAATATTAATAAAAAGCATGTCTTAACCAATCGGAGGAATTTATTCAATTTGAATTGGAAAATTTTGCTTTTAAAACTTCAAAAGATTGCTAAAATTTTGCATTTATTCTGAATTTAATCAGAGAATTTTTTTTTCAATTTCCGAGTAATATTATTTTGTCAAACAAAATATAGATATATATCTTTTGACATTTATTGAGCAACGTATTTTTGTAAAAATATCTATTTGTTAAATTTTGTAACTGTCCACTGTTTAAAATGTAAACAAATGAATATAGGTACATGTATATTTTAGAAATATGATTTTATGATTAGCTTTCATAAATCATCTGAAAAAATTGGTAGGAAGAACATGTTGGTAAAAATCTCTGGTATTAATTTTAGTCCTCTATTTGCTGCATGAAATTTCAACTTTTTCAATAATTGTTTAGTATTTATGAACAATATTAGAGTTTTTTACTTGAATTAAATAACGTGTATTTAATTAAATAAATTTAAATATACACGCCTTTTTAGAGTTTAAATAATTTGTTTAATTAATAAAATTATTTATTAGATAGAGATCTCAAGTCACATTACTTTCATATAAAGAAATTGGTATTATAAATTTATAAATTCTCTTATGAAGTACTGTACTAATAGTGTGTTAATATTTTAGAATTTACAATTTCTTTATAATTTAATTTACACTTTACTTTCAGATTAATTTACAGTTTAGTTTAGAGCAATTTTTAATTTAATGGAAAAACTTCATTTTGTAATAGAATAGATTTATAAAGTACAGAGATTTCTTTAAAAACTAAATATTTATACGAATTTCAAATTAGTATGCTTTTTAATATTTAAAATTAAATCTAGAACATTCTCACTTAAAAATACTTTGAATGAAAAATAAATTGCATCAACTTACGTTTTATTTTTATTACATAAAAGTATTTATTATATGAAGAGAAGAGGGGTGAATATATATTTTATACATTTTTTTAAAAATGAATGATAAGAAATTAATTTTTAATTTTTGAAAATGGTACATCGAAAAATTGTACCTTTAAGAGCCTGGCTCTAGATATTAGATTTCTATTTAATATTTTCCAGCATAAAATATTTTAATGCAATAAATCAGACTTAAATATCATAACTTCAATGACATACGGTTTGATTATCATTGCATATCAAATGTAAGAATTCTGAACTATTTAAAACCTGGAAATAAATATCAATGTATTACGAATTAACAATGCATACACGATTCTAAATAGTAAAGTACTAATGGTCAATTATCTAACGTGATTACTGCCATCTACCTCTAATGAATTTCAGTAAGCTAATGGAATTAACTAATTAGTTTGATGTATTCATTTAATGCAAGTAGAATAATAAAGTTTTCATATATTCCCAGCACTCCCACAAGACTTTTTTTCATTGAGAAGAAATATAATCACCCCTTATAAAGCATTCTAAATAAAAATTGAAGTGATTGTCCCAAATAAATTAAAAATTATAATCGTTTTTTTATTTGTCTCAAACAAGTCATATTGTAGAATAAATCTAAAGACTTAAAATATGATGAAAAGTTTATTATTATTTTACAGATTTTTATATTACTCAATTTAAATAATTAATTCAAACAAAGGTAAATTGAAAAATTTTTAAAGCTTCCATAGATAAAAATCAAATGAAATTATAATATAAATACTAAAAAATAAAAATTTATATAATTTATAAATAATAATTTATATATAAAAATTAATAGATTTCTTATTTTATTAGTTCTTTTTGCATGCGTTTAATTCTTCAGCATTTCTTTTTTACAATAAATTATTTCTTAACAACTTATACTGCAACAGTTTAGAGGAATTCAGAAATATGGAAAGTTTTGAGACAATAGAAATTAATTGTATATTTCTTTATAATAAAAAATTGTTGCCCCCTCCCCTGGTCTAGTGGTAAGCGTTCCTGACTGTGCATAGGTAGATCCTGTGTTCAAATCCCGGTTCAGGCATGAAGTTACTTTCTATTTCTTTCTCTCCTGTCTTTTCCTTGTATGAAGGGGTATGAATGGTCGCCTACCATATAAAAGGCTACATATGGCATGTGTGTACTGAAGAAGTCGGACTTCACACCAAATTTGCGGTTCAGTTGAAAAAGTGGAACAGTGAATTCCTAATTGCCAGCCTTCGTGTGTGTATGTGGCACTCGACAAAAATTATTTTCTTTGTTGAGATGTTTATTTTATCTGTACTTAAAATAAAGGAATTTTCTGAATACTGAGGAATATTTTTATATAGTGTTACATAGTAAAAAGCAATCATTCTTCTTAAATTAGACAAATTTGTAAAGAGCGTCTATAATTGTAAAAAATTTGTAATGTTTTCTTTAATATCTTCATCCCTAATCATAACTCACATTTAGTATTAAATATAAATCTTAAAGTGATATATTATCAGTAACGTAATATTTCTAATTTAATATTATGATTAAATTAATAATTTTTTCCCATTGATCGTCTGTAGAAAATATTTTACTTAATAATATGGCCATTAGAGCATATAATTCAAGTTTCATTCTTATGCTAATTATAGCTATTAACACGCATAAGAAATTTATTTTTATGAAAGTGTTTCAAGCATTTTGGATAATTTATTGAGTGGTATATATTATGGAAACAATCACTCATTTTATGTTAACTGCAAATTGCGTTTCAGCTAGCGTTTAACAATGTAGTAATTAGTAAACCGATAATATAACTTCTCTATAACAATTTAGTAAAATAATTAAATACATATTTTTTTCTTATTTAGGTTTCCTGGTCATACAAGTTTAGTTAAAAATATGTGAAGAAACTGTTTGTAAATAAAATGACAGAAAGGTGGGATAAAAAAATCACTTTCATTGCCTAATATAACATCTTAAAACCAATTTGGTAAAGTTATTAAATATATGTTTTTTCTTATTTAGCTTTCCCTAGTCATAGAAGCTTAGTTAAAAACATATAAAAAAACTGTTTGTAAATAAAATGACTGAATGGCAGGATAAAAAATCACTTTCAGAGCCTAAGTCACGTTTTCTATTGTTGAAGATACATCATTGTCTGGAGTCATTGTTCATATAGTGCAGAGGATTCTTTTACGGCAAAAAAGTAGTTCTTAAAGGAAAGAAGCATTATTAGATGATATTTGTACACTTAAACCTCAGGGAATATGGCGATTGTACATTTGGCATCCCTATAATTGGTCAGAGGTGAAAAGAATAAAAATAGGAAGCATATTGATACCTTATTAGAATGTATAAGTATGTGTGCCGTTAATTTTAACCACATAAATCAACGTATTAATATATATTTTCTGTGTTCTCTTTCTACGTGCAATTGTTCTACATTAAATCCTATTATTATTTTACGTGAAATATTTCTGAGAAATGATGATCTATGACACATTTTCAGTAAATAGGAATAAATTAAGTAACTAAGTAGTAAGTACAGATTATAAAAATTGTGGTTTTCAAAAATCCTATTTGAGCAAATTTTTAATGAGATTTGGTTTTCCATGTGTAATGCATTTGTTACTTGATAAAGATAGGTAACGATAAACGGAAATATTTGAAATATTTTGCAATTAATTTTATTGTCTAATGTTAAGTTTTAATTTTCGTCACTTTATAAATGTTTAAAAACAAAAGCCAATTATTTTGTGAAAGTGTTTTGAGTTACGTATTTTGAAGTATTTATCATGTTATCAAAAAATTACAATATTCATTTCTATGAATTTAAGATTTTATTTATTCAACTTTTTGAAATTAAATGTTAACATAAATAAGATTTTCTAAATATCAAATGTCTATTATTTAGCAAAATATTTTAAGTGAATTACATAAAATGGTTTACATTTTTAAAAAATACACTATCTATATTTGTTCATTTTATTATATTATTATACTTTATATACTTCTTTGAAAGTTATAAGCAAATTTAGTCATGTTTTCTTTGATTTGAAAACATTAGAAATTATTCAAATAATAGAAAAAGATTACTTATTACCAAAAGTTTGTGTTGGTTGAGTAGTATAACAACATAATCTATAGACACAAAAGTACTAAAATAATCAAAGAAAAAAGCGTAAATGAATTTTCAAATATTGGGTAAAATGAAAATAAATTCATTTGAACAATGTCTTATTTCGTGTTAGTGTTTTTAATTAGAATTAGTTTTCAATTAAAAATCTAAAAAAACAAAAGTTTCAATTCGGTATGTCCTGCAAAATTTCACAGAAAATAATCGAAAGGCAATCATTTTTGCTTTCAGGATTAGCTGCCATTTACAACTTCAAACATAATTAATAACAAGGTAGACCTGGTATCTTCAATCAGACTGAAAATATAACAAATAAGTAGTAACTGAACAAATAAATAGTAAAAGGGACCGCAAAGAGAAGTGGTGAAATTAAAGACTGTATTTATATAATATTAACTTAAACTTAATCATCGTAAAATTTCCCTACAATTCATTCAATCAAATGAAACTTTTGATAGGACGATCCATTTTTGAAAAATTTCATTTATCAGCAAGGTTATTGCGAAACACATAATCAGTTACTGCAATAACATTATGTGTACATCCGATCTCTTAGATGAGACTTTCTCATAAGAAAACATAAAATTTATAAAAATGAAAGAAATTCGATAGTCTTATTTCTTATTATTCAACTAGAATTTCTCATTTGTTTATTTTCGTTTTCATATAGCATTTAAATATTTCCAAATTTTCTTACTTATTTTAGAATTTTATAGAAATGCAGAAAATTTTGATTTGTTGAGAAGTTCGGTTAGGAAAATTATATACTTGCATTTATAATTTCAGTACCTGGAAATAAATTAATATTACAATTGATATTATCAAAACGATTTAAATGCTCTATAGTCTTGCTTATCTTTACGTATTCAAAACGTGCATCCTAATTGTCTAAATATTTTCGAAAGTGTGAAATGAAAATAAATTATAAATTCGTTTTCTGCAAACATATGCAAAAATATTGAATATATTTGGAAATATATAGTTTGTTAATCCATCTTCATGCTAAGTAATAACTCTCGAAAAGAAAGATTAATAAGAATTATTTCAAAAATTTGGGTTCAGAAGCAAAATTTAAAACCTTTGAATATATCCCTTTTACGTAAATAGTTAACTATACTTAAATCCTTTAATTATTATATTTTGCAATTTACATTGTAAGAGAATTAATTACTACATGTTGAATGCAAATGACTATTATAAATTAATGTTGAACTCGAATTTAAGATGTAATTATTAATAAAATAACTTAAAAAGTAATATACTTAAAATTATACGAAACAAATAATAAATTAATTATATAAATTGTATATATTTAAAGCAGATTAAATTTACATACTTATAGTTATTCTGTGCGACCCTAATATTATTTAAACGCTTCTTGTTATAGTACTACTAAATATTATTTCAGAATATTTTCTATTATATTAAAAATAAATTGAAATTTAGTTTAATGGTATTGTAACATTTTACTCATAAAATAAACAAAAAAATAGCTTATTTTTTCATTTCAAACTTTATAAGTTTGATATATATATATATATATATATATATATTATTTTATGAGTAAAATGTTACAATACCATTAAACTAAATTTCAAT
>JAPDSC010097863.1:0-31825 GCA_026290005.1 Latrodectus geometricus | reverse complement strand
TATATATATATATATATAGTGAGAATATAAGATTACACGAATTAAAATTATACGAATATTATTGTTGCGAATGGCAAC
The DNA here is from genome assembly GCA_026290005.1 of Latrodectus geometricus. NCBI lineage: Eukaryota > Metazoa > Arthropoda > Arachnida > Araneae > Theridiidae > Latrodectus > Latrodectus geometricus. Next base: position 31,747 of record JAPDSC010097863.1, on the reverse strand, counting down.
AGGCCCCCATCCAATTATGAGTAGCACCTGAAGATGAATATCATTTTGTATTCAGGTATTTATAACATCGCAAAAATTTTTTGTATGTTCATTGTAATTTTTTATTGTTCTTGCTAAAAAAATGTATATATGTGTCATAATCTATGTTTTTACTCAGTAATTATATATTTTAATGAACTAAAAACAGACTTTGGGTAGATATCAATCCTGCTTTAACTTGAGCTTGCAATGACAAGAAGGCCTAGCGTGGGGTTAGTTCTTAGCTGCTGGTATTTAATAGTTTGAGATGCTGAACAAAATGGATATGACAACTTCAAAAGGTCAACGGAGAATGCTGCTTACATAGTTTACCTTGAATTCATGGATGAACATAAGGAAGAAAGCCCAGATTTGAAGAAACTTTGATATTAAAAACTGCAAATCTCTGAAAAATATGTCCACTTGTAGTCATGCGATGTAGGAATTTCAGATCTACTTTTGAAAGGTACTGGTATTGAAAATGCATGTGAGGAAAATTTCTTAGCAGCTGAAAAAAATAGAGATAATTATGCTGAAATATGTACAAGAATATAATGTTTATCTCTGAAAAAGTAGCCACCAAAAGATTTGGCAGAAAAAAATAAAATTCAAACTGCTGAAATCGAGTTAAAAAGAAATCTTAATGGTGATCCAAAGGAATATATAACGTTCTGGATCCAATTTAAAAAAAATTAATTTGATGGTAATGTTTCTAATAAGTTCAAAATATCTTTTGCAAGCAGTTGTGACAAAGTCAAAAGCAGCTCGAATTGGTGGAAACTTTCCCAGATATCCCTGAGCATTTTTTCCCAGGGTGATTTCAAAATTACAATATAGAATCGTGCGTGAGGATTTATTGTTGCAAATATATGTAAGCGATCTTTTAACCATATTTATAGAAATTTTTATCAGTAGTCACTTCAAAACTGATCTTTCGATTCACACAACGATTTAGAAAGAGAGATAAGAGCTCTAGAAAATCTGGGTAGAACTCAGGAAAAGTATGATGATTTTTTGGGTCCTTTAGTGGAGTTTCGTCTGCTCGAGGATTTACAGCTTTCATGGAAAAAGTCCTGGTATATGGGAGAAACCTCTCATTCTGACGATCTTCCATTAGAAAAGTTAAATCAAATGAAGTAAAAGAGGAAGAGATAATAATGTGTGTTATCCCAAATTGGTTTGTATCCTCTAAGTTCAAAGGAAAGGAAATAGTCAACAATTACTCGACTGTAGTCACATTGATAAGCACTCATGAAAGAAATAATGCAGGTAAGGGAAAATTATTATGCATTATTTTGTAATAGAAAACATCCTTCCAAAAATGTTTAGGAATAAGAAATATGTCTTTATGTGAAAAGAAAAAATGCACATTTAAAAATAGAGCCTGTTTTTTATGCTTTTCTGTTTCCCACTTTTTCAAATCCTGCAAGATAAAAAAATTTTTACTTGTATTGTGCTAAACCACACCATCATTTAATGTGTGATCATGCCTAGAAAGAAGTTAAAAAAATAGTAGTTCTAAGGCCATTGAAGCAAATTTATTAACAAACATCTATGATAAGTACAATGCCTTTTTAATGACTTTAATTGTGAAAGTTACAGTAAATGGCAAAGAAGAATACCCTCACAATACAAATACGTGTACCCTCTCATTTTCTACTTCCTAAGATTGCATGTTTATTCAATGATTTGTGAAATATTTCCATTCGCAGAATTAGCATACTGGTAACCGGTTTTTCTGAGCGTAATGCATGAAAAATATTGGAAATTGGGTGAAATAACTGTCTGTATTTATTGAATGCTTCTGATAAATGTCTGTGATTTCGAAATAAAGACCCATTGTCAGATCCAGTTTCCCTACCTGCACATCGAGTAGAAGATGTAGCAGTATTTAAAGTGTAATTGTGGATTTAGCTTTCCCATTATACATAAAACAAGGGAATAAATTTGAGCAGTTTTGTATGCTTGCATTCGTTACCGAGCAATACATCTTGAGTTAGTATCATCCCCATCTACTAATGATTTCCTATTATCTTTTCACCGATTTGTTGCTCGAAGAAGAAGGCATCGAGTAAAATATTCGCGGACAATGCTACAAATTTTAGAGGGGTTTTTAATGAATTAAGTGTTACGAATTGGAATGAAGTTTTTCGCTATGCAGAAATATAACTCATAACGTTGAAGTTCATACCTCCTACAGCCATTTTTTGAGATAGTTAATGGGAAAGGCTCGTTAGAACAATGAAGGAGTTGAGAATTTTGGGCAAAGCCGTATTTTTCTACGAATAGATAGAAACCATCTTATGTGAGTGCAAGAAAGTGATTTGCTCACGTTTGTTTACTTGTCTACCAGAAAACAAGCAAGATATCTCACCAATTACTTTAATCATGTTTTTGATTGATTAATACAGAACAGCTACAGATATTACAGACTTAGGGCCAAAATAGTTGAAGATCTGAGAACACGATTCACAAACAAATATTTAGGTCTGCTGATAAAACCGTAGAATAAAAAACTCAGTTATTAAAGAAACACCAAGGATACATCATATTAATTGGGAAAGATGTAAAAAGTCGTTTGTAATGGCGACTAGCTCGAGTATTAGAACTAATTCCTGAAAAAGATGCCCACGATAGAACTTTTAAAATAAAGACTCAATCTAGTATACTAATTCGTTCAATTCAATACGTTCCCTCTTGAAATTGATGGAAATGAATCGCAAAATTTTGCCTTTCATAAAGCTCAAGGTAAGTAATCTAGACTTAATTTCTCAGTTATAAAATTCGCAGAGGTAATTCAACATTTAATGATCAGATGAGAACGTATTACAAAGAAACCTAAAAAAACTGAATTTTGAACGTTGACTGGTTTTGATTAGCTATCCAGTTCTTCAGAAAGAAGAAAGGATTAAGAGAATGTCAACGTGTCCTCCAATTAGAAGCAATCTGAAGACGTCGACAAGAAGGCTGAAATATATGTATATAGTGGGTAAGTTATAGAGGAAATGATAATTTACATTTGTTGCATGAAAGATTTTATGAAAAGTAAAATTTATGTTAACTTTACACTGAATTTATTTTGTGACTATTATGATAGATATTTCTTTTATTGAATCTTATATTCTCACTAGGTATTGATCATTGCTGACAAAAAAAAGAGATAAATATGCATTTTTATGGGTTTGTCTCTCTAATTCTATAATAGAATTAGATGAGTTTACCATGAAAATGAATAATTTTGTAATGTTCCATAACATTGTTATGAAAATTGAATTCCTGATGTTACATTTTATTTGTGTAACCTGTGCTATTTTTCTAAGTAAACAGCATTTAAAATTCCTAAACTTAAGTCAAAAATATTTTAATTAAACACCAAATTACAATTCAAAATTTTTAAAATGAATTTATTACAAATTTAAACAAAAATAAACAGACACATAATGTATCAAATATACTAAAAACGTAAACTTTTCTAATTAGAAATTTTCATTTAAAGCATATTTAAAATTATGTAATGCAAAGAAAATCAATAACAATGAAATTGTTACTCAGAAACTAAAAATGTTCATATGAGAAAAAAAATACTAAAATAATAGTATTTAAAATATAAAAAAAAAATTCATTGAGTTTTTTCATATACCTAAAAATCCATTATAGGGATAAAAGGCAAGATAAAATTTATATAAAAGAAGTATGATGGATTACACAATATATTAATGATTAATTTAACTTATTTTTATAATTATGAAAATTAAAAGGATTTATATTTAAAACATGTACAGAGAGATTATCAAGAATAAAATAAAAATATAAAGGATTTTAAAAGGAAACTAATTAAAATATATTAATATATTAACAGCCGTAATTCTTTTATTAATTATTACAAATTATCGGATTAGCATCTTTTTTTTTTTTCTTCTTTTTTGCGATTTATATTTTACTATTCAAAAATGATATCAAAAGATGTACTTAAAATTTTCTCGATCAAAGAAACTATGTTGTTGCTTTTATTATAGTTATATTTAGCAACTTGAATATGTTTCAACAAAGTGTGTCCTGGTGTTAATCTCAATTTACAATACTCACTTTCCATTTAACAAAATAGATTTTTTTAAAAAAAGAAGACATTCACCTGAGTCCATTAACTATCATCAGTTACAATGAATACAATATAGAATAGTTAAATTAAATTGACAGAAAATAACAATTTTTAATTTATTGTAATTTTGTGATTCCTATATTATGTAAAAGCATGTAGATTCGATGTCTACATGGAAAAGTGCTGTTATTTGAGAAAAAAAGTTTCCAGTAAAATATTAATCTTGAGAATCTAATTTATTTTTGAGGCTTATGAATTGACTTAAAGTTGCATCTATATTTTAAATAAATAGAGTAAGTCCATTTAAAAATTAACATACGTACAAAAATATTCTCATTGCATATAATTATTATATTCAATTTAAATAAATCAATTTGGATGAGACGAAAAATGAAATTTTTAATTAGAAACACACAAAAAATTAAATGTATGAAAAAAAATTTACTAATAGTTTATGAAGTGTTAGGAAGCTTTTTAACAAATGTTTCTTTAAATAATCACTGTAATGAGATTATGAATCTTAAATTTATAAGGAAAACATAGATATGAAAGAAATTAATTTAATGTTTGAATGACATTAAATGTTTTAAAATATCAAAAGAATAAAGCTAAAATAAATAATGAATTGTTAAGAGAAATAATAAATACACACATAAGTATCTTATAATATTGAATTTATAAAGAACTTTATAGTATTTATTTTTTTCATTAATGCATTAACATACATATAATAAAATCCTATTAAATGTTGTTAATGACACTTGGGAACGCCAAGATAGAGACTAGGCGAATGATTTCAGAGAGGGGGCGTCTTTCGTTTTTTAGTAGAGCACCCTCATGCGAAGGTGGAAGTACGACTTTTGGTTCATAGATGGCAGCACCTCCTGAATCTTCCAATTTAGAGATTGAAACCAGTGAAGACCCAAAGCCTGGCTCCATATTAAATCCCATTAAATCTCCTTGCTTATTCTTTGAAAGCAAAATATTCTTGAATGATCATTAATGATCCATTCAAGAATATTTTGCTTCTGAAAAACTCATTATTCCGCAATGATATTGTTGTTTTTAACACCAAATATATACAATATTTAAATATTAATACAAAATCATTTTTATTGGAATCTTAAGTTTAATAATGCTACTTTAAACATGCATAAGTTTTTTTTTTTTTTTTTTTTTTTTTTTTTTTTTTTTTTTTTACCTCATTCATTGAGAAAATATAAACTTTCTTAAAGCTTAAAGGAATTTCTTGTTATATTGATTTCACATACAACGTGATGATCAAAGTATGTAGCATTTACAAATACCCAGTATTTCTCTTATTTATATTTTCCTCTTCAAATGCAATCACAAATTTCAATTTTAAAATAGAAAAGACAAGACTACCATGATGAAAAATGTCAGTTAATATATGTAGGCAATTCAATAAATTCACATCGGTGCTGAAATAAAAATATTTACTTTTGAAATTTTCATTGATTTTTTTAACATATTTGTAGAAAAATCAATGAAAATTTAAGTATTATTTAAAACAATACTTATATATAAATTTAATTATAGTTTAAAACAATACTTCTGCTTAGTAAAATTATTATTGATACCATTTTATGTCTTATGCTTTAGATATTTTCTGATTCTTGTTAATTCTTATAAACAAGTATAGCTTTAACTTAAGCTAATTCAATTCTTCAAAAATAATATGATCTTGTATCTCAGCACCAATTGATCTTCATTTGTTTTATGCATTCACCAAGTTATTAAAGTGAAAATCTTAATCTAATTTAATGTGAAAATCATTCTTAAGCAGCTTTTACAAATTGATAAAAACTTCTTTAAAATGCTTTGAGCATTTTAAAGAAAAAAAATTATCAAGGCTCTTTGAAATTAAAATTTATCCTTTTTTATTGCAAAAAATGTTTTTTTGCATTTCTACTAAAAGTAACAGAATATTTGCTTTTAGTAAATATAGGCACAAAGAGCACGAAGTTGTTTTTCACTCATTTGAGAATCCTGATAACAAAAATTAAATTTATATCTCATTTTAAAATTTAAACTTCGCTGCTTTGATTTCTTATATTATTCATTGTAATGTTCCTCGCTGATTTTTATTGCATTCTTATAATAAAATAATCAAATCTTATTACTCTCTTTACTTAAATTATTCTACAGTAACTAATGAAGAAATAATATTCTCTTCTATATATATCACATTTTAATACATTTAAACTTGATTCAAATAAAATTAAACTTTTTTACAAGAAAAGCTGCTATTGAATTTAAGTAATATTTCCTTAAAAATGTTAAAGTTTTATTTGAAAGTAATATAATATTATTGCATTTATCCTAGATTTTAATATTCAGAATAATTTAACTATGCATTGATAAAATTATATTTTTTAAAATAATTTATTTAACAAAAATAAACTTACATTTATAATTAATGTTTAACAAAATAATCGCAAATATATGTAAAAAACTCAATAGATAAAATAATGTATTTTCTAAGAAAATGCTCTGCTGTTTCAGTATTATAGCTAATTTATCTTTAATGAAAGACAGAAATGCAGAAAATACGTAGGAATCTTAAGTACATTATGTTGTAAATGCCAAGTTTCTGTGAACATAAAATACATTTTAATAACCATAATAAAATTGTGATATTACAATTAATTTATTTACAGGAAAAGTAGTAATAACACTGCCAAAGATATTATTTTGTGAAACAAATAATATCTTACTCTTAACCTAGAAACTGAGAGAAAACGAAACAGAATATATTGAAGTAATTTATTGTTATTATCAGTACAACAGTTGATAAAATATTTTGTTGTACTTATTAATAATTTTTTTTTATTTAAATAATTTTATGCTAAGGAAAATATCAATTAACTTCATAAAATTCATTATCATAGAAGACAATCCTTATAATTATAAATAAATCATTAAAACTATGTTTTTAACATGATTTTAATTAAAACGTATAATAATTCCGTAGTAATAAAACTTTTCATGTAAAATTTCCTAAAGATTTATCTTTTTACAACAAAATAAATAAAAAATTAGGAAGTTTATAAATTTAGATTTAAAAATATTTGAAATTAATATAGAGAATATAAATAATTATATAAATACAGATACTATCATAATATTACTGAAATATGTTTTATATTTTATCAATTTCTCTTCATTATGCGGGAAAATTCAATTTTAACAATATAAAAAAAGGTTTTCAAATTCATTTTTAAACTGGCATTTAAAGAGGTAAATATTTTTGATTAAAATTTTGATTAAGTTAAATTTTTTTTTAAATTGATAAGATTAAAAATTATAAAATATTTAAAAATAAGTAATACTAAATTTTAGAACAATGGATTTTTTACAATAATATAACAAAAAGTTATACAGATAATATGAAAATTTAAATTCTTTTTGTTGGTAATACTTTTTCTATGCATAGAAAAAATATTAATTGTTATTTATAGATATTGTTATTTTAAATGCAAAAGAAGTAAAACATACACACACACACTATATATATATATATATATATATATAGATATATATATATTAAAAAAATGACATAATAGGGAATATTTTATGTGTTATGATAAAAATTATAAGAATTAACAATGATACACAAAAATCAAAAGTTATCACATAATGCAATGGACTGAAAAACTATAATTCATGCTTCATATATAGTCTATATTAAAACAATCTTGTATTTATTAAAAAATAATGTAATGTTAATTCCAATAATTGATAGAAAAGTAAGTAAATTCGGGATCATCAAACATTTTCAAAAAATTAAATTTCCCATATTATTTTTTATTTTTATTTTTCTATATTAATTTCTTTATTTCCGTTTTTAAAATATCATTACATTAAAAAACTTTAAATAATATAAAAATATAACAAAAATTATAAAGTTTTATTTTCATTAAATTATTCTTTTCTTTTGGAAACAAATAAAAGGGTAATTAATTATATAAAAGGGAAATTAATTAATAAATTATATAAAAGGGAAATTAATTAATACATTTAGAAAATGCATTCGTCTAAAAAACGAATACATTATATTCTAAATACTGTCATTTAGTTTATATTTAATGTATAACATTTAATTACGAAAGTTTTAAATTGAAAACAGCAAATTGTGTCTTTTAAATTCAAAATGACAATACATGCTTCTCTTATCTACCATTTTCAAATAAAATTTCTTTCTAAAAAACTTCATTTGCTTTAAATATTCTTGATTTTTCACAAGGGGTTAAATTTAGGTTATAAAATTAATAGAAATATTGTAGTGTTTTCTTTAAATAAGAACTAAATCTAATTAATCCGTATTCCTTAATTGAAATTAACAAATGAATTAAGGCAAATTTCATAAATAAGCAGAAAATAAATAAATTATCTCAAAAATAGGTATTTCAAGGACAATGAAAATTTTTTCCTTATTTTACCAGATTCATTTTAAGAATTTCTCTAAAAAACATATACTTTAATAACGAGTTTTTTTTAAATCATTTACTATGCAGAATGATGTATATAAATATGAATAACTATGCAATGTCTGCAAGGAGAACGTCAAAAAAGAAGAAACCAACCATCTTCTACTTTTCACATTTCCGATCTACTTTAATAAGTGAAATATTTCTCCATGAATGATTACTTTCTCTGAAGTCTACTTATGTTACATATAGTTTCTGGATAGTTTCAGCAAAGCATAAAATTTTCTCTAACATTTATCATTTTTAATTTTTATGTGTTCGTACTTATAAAAACTTTTTTTTTTATATTTTATACTCTTATTTTTTTTCATTTATATATAAAGTATTCAGCATTAAATTTTGACTGAGTAAAATTCCGAGGTTATGAATATTTTATATTTGAAGATATAAATGATTACCTATTTATCTATATGTATGTATGAAGATGTTATATATTTTTGAAGATATAAATAGATTAATAATTTGTGAAATAATGATTATATATTTAAGGAAGTCACAATCTTTATTCCTTTAAAGCCGCATTTTAATTTTCTACATTATTTAAAAACTTAAAAAAAGGCTGTTCTACACAATAAAATAATATATTTTAAATATTTTGAAAGATCTAAAGAAAAAAGCTATTTTTTCCTTTATAAACAATATAACTTATATAAACAATTTTTATAATTTCTTAGTACACTTCTACGTAAAATTTGGTCTTTATGTCTAAACTACACAGTTGAGCAAATAATTTATATATATTTAGGAAAACAATAAAGTAAGCATGTAAAATAACATTGGTATATTATTGGAAATAAACTTTTTTAATGATGTCAAGTAACATTAAACTTAAATTAACTAAATGATTAAAACTCATTGCATAAAATTTATGTCGATATTTACTTTGAAATCATGAAATAACTTCTAATTTTATCTCATAATATTCAAATTGTGTGAAAGAGAGGGAGAGAAATATTCAAATTTATAAATTTGATAATCCAAAGTTTGTGATTTAAACATAAAATTATTAATGTGCAGAAAATTCAAATGTAATGATATTACAATATCATTCTTAAAATAATTGATAGAATTATAATGCTGTCATTGCAATTAAATTCATATTAAGTATTATAATTATGTACATAAATCAACTAAGAAATATTTTACAAACTTTAAATTTAAAAATTCAAATAAAAGTAATACATATTTCTCTTCATATAAAAGTCACTTCTAAATACACTATTAATAATTTAAATCATAAAGTTATAAAGATGATAAAAAAAACCAAAAGACAATTTTTTAATAATGTAAAAATAGTTTCTCTGTTATTTCGAACATTTAAATTTTTTTAAAAAGTCAAAAATGTTGATTTTTTTCTTCAATTTTCTGAATGGTCTTACCCGTGTAAAACCCATTAGCTGATTCCTTTACGTCTTAAGCACTTTAAATAGTTAATTAAGAATTAATTATTATGTAATAAATTGATACAATATTTTTCAGTTTATTGAAGCTCTTTTCTGGCTTATAAATATATATTTTTTCATAAAATTATGAGCTAAAGAAAAAAATCATACGCTGTTATTACTGTTTAATTGTTTTGTTTATAGCAATCATTGTGAAATTTCACAATAATTGCTAAAAGCTATGTAAAGTAACTTAAATGAAAGTCCATTTGAATAAACTATTTATAGTAGTTGCCGTGATATTCCCAATATAAAAAACAAATTTATTTACTAAAAAAAGTATTTTTCATCATGAGAGATATGCGGAATTGGCAGACTTCAAGCGAAGATCAATATATTGGAAAATCTTGAGTTAAAGCTCATTTGTTCGTTTGTTCCTGGAGCGTTGGAAAGATCTTCCAAAAATCCATACAAGGTGTAATGAAGGTGATTTAAATTTAATTCTTGAAATAAATTACTCTAGTATTCTGCCGAATGAAAGGGAGTTCGTGTTTGAAATTTAGCAGATCATCAAATGAAGAGAAAGTATTTCACATTCAATTTAAAAATATCATTGGAAAAGAGAGTTTTCATTTCAAAGTCTCCTCGAAATCAAAAGAAGATTTTCATATTCAATTATTTAAAAGTACTGAAAGATGGAGATTAAATTCCATCAGCTAAATAAGCAGTTTCCCTTAAATTTATATGCATTTTCGTTATGCATTTATTATGGAATCTAAGAATATTTTTAGATTCCATAATAAATATGAAGGAAATCCAATATTTCAGAAGAAATTTTGAGAATCATAATTCAATGTTCTAAAGTTTTGACTTTCCTGTTTTTTTCATTCCTCAGGTTGTGTTTTGCAAATTAATTAATATAACAATTAATTATCTATGGGTTATTATTCTACCTTACCAAAGGTAAAATTAAATAAATATAAGCATGTTCTTTTTAACAATTTTCAAGAAAAAAAATTATGGAAGATCAATACAAGGACAACGTATATTTGTAGAGAGTGACAAAGTAAAAAAAATGGAAGGTAAAAATGTGATAAAGTAAATTAAAAACGCTTTCGTTCATTCCAAAAATTAAGGAGAAAACATTTAGTTTTGAAGGAGCATCAATGAAGGAGAAATAAAGTTTATCTATAACATTGTTTTAAAAATGAGAGATTTAATTTTTTTTTATTATGGGTAATAGTACAGGTTTATCTCCAGCAAAAAAAAAGTTCAACTTTTATTAACTGAAATCGTAATCAGTAAGAAATTGATATAAAAATGTATTTATCTCAAAACCCAGTGAGTATGATTAAAATTTCTAGCCAGTCTTTTATTGTCAAAATAGAGTAGGAAAATGTGTTTCAAAACCAATTTGAACTCCAAAAAGTGAAAGACAATTGACGAATTTGACTCTCCAAAACTCAAGATTTACATCAAAATAATCGAATAATCGAATGACACAAGATGGAGTTAATATTGCTACAAGTTCCATAAGAAGAATTTTGGCTCAAGTAGGATTACTTGTAAGACGACCTCTGAAAAAAAGCCAAAATTACATTAAAGAAGGCTAAATCATGAATTTCTTATGCTAAGCGTGTCGAAAAGATGTAAGAAAATAATTGGGAAAATCTAAAAAATCAATATATTTTCTTTGAAGCTTTTAGTCTGTTAAAATTACTAGTAAATGAAAATTCCCTAAGTTTGAATTTATTTTGTTGATAGTTTGATTCTGGACTTACAATAACTCAGCTACTTTATTCAAATTTTATTAAATTCTTGATGTGTTTTAGTGATGAATTTATGTTTGAAATTTTTGATGAATGCAGTAAATATATCCATAGAAGAACAAGAGAAGAATTCAATCCTTAATGTAGAACACAGGCTGTGAAACATCCCGCATAAGTTTGGTGTGAAGTGTGTTTTCTATAAATGGCCCAATTCTCTATGTTTGTACTCTGTAGATGGAACTTTGAAGCAGGACCAATATATAAAAATCTGTAATCTTGTCTCCTACCCCAAGCGAATAATTGGTATCATAATTGCCACAGTCTTAGGGCAACGCAGATATGAATCCCATAAAAAAGTTTTTGACACAGAAGATAACTGCAAAGCAAGCTTTAATTGAAAAGATCATCAAATATGGCATCATATTGTAGAAATAAAAACGTGTAAAATTCTAGTAAAAAGAATGCAAAAAAAGTTAAACTGTTGATTATGAACAAAGAAATGCTTACAAAATATTAGATTTAATTTATAAAGCTATCATTTATGTTCAAAAAATGGTTAAATGATAAAAATGCTTTATAAGACAAATAATGTAAATACATCTGTACATTATAAAATGTAATTTGAAATATTTAATAAATTTTGTTTCACCGAAATGTTTACTAAATCATAAGAAAAGATAAACATACAAACATAGATAATTGTATTACGATAATCACTAACTGTTGAATCAACGAATTCTCCGATAAAGAAACTAATATTTTAATAATTTTCACATAATACATTTATAAACAAGCACTTAAAAATATATATCTGATATGTAAAGAAAGATTTTTAATATAGAATATTATGAATTTGTTTACAAAGTTCCCTTTTTCTGCATATGTTGAAAATTATTTTAAATTTGAATACACTTTTATGTTTCATCACCAATCAATTTTGATGAAATAAATTCTTTGATTAAAAATCCTAAAAACATGAGATATATTAATTAAATACCCAACTACCTTTTTGCTTTGAATAAATGTTCAAATAGGGTATACAATGTTAAAAATGATTTGAAAGAGCATTCTACAAAGCAATACAGTAAAAGCTCTTTATTCGTTGGGTATATTTTCTATAAATGTGCCGCGAATACAGAAACCGGAAATACGGAAGGGTAATTTATATGGATTGTAGAGGATACATTCCTAGGTGACAAAATAAAAAACATATATATATATAAAAATCTATTTAATTGAAGTTTTTTAACATTTTGATTAATTATCTTAAGGCTTAGGTAATGGTTTGAAGAATTGTAATTTTCTCTTGCTTGGCAGTTTTTAAAAGCTCCTTCAATTCAGACTGATACGCTGCAATCACATTAACAAATTGCCTCTTAAAAATAAGACTTCGCTCCATAGACGGATCAGTTTTCGTAAAGAAATCGTAAAGCTCATTTGGCATTCCCAAACCTTCACTAAGATTTTTCAAATTATATGTCACGTTTCCAGTGCTTGTTGAAGCTTCTTCTTCAATGGGCTTTGAATTTAACATTTCATCCTCGTTGGTTTCACTCAAATTTTTATCTTGCGATTCAAGCAATTCCTGAAAGTCACTTGATTGTATCTATTCGTACTCATCTGGTCCTATTCCATTCGCAATTTCAGCTATGTTTGTATCAAAGTTTGAACTTGCACAGATTCTTCATCATTTTCCGCAATCAGATCAGGTTACAGTTTTTTCCAGCATGACTTCAATGTGTATGGTTTCAGTTCTTCCAATAATTCTTTTATGTTTATGATGCAATTTGCTACATCAAATTTCTTCCAGCATTCCATAACATTCATATCAGGATTACATTCCATATTATCCAATATGATTTTGAAGGTTCATCTAATGTAATAGAGCTTAAAGGCCTGGATTATTCCTTGGTCCATAGGTTGAAGCAAAGCCGTCGCATTGGGAGGTAAAAATGTTCCTTTTATATTTGGATGAGTAGTTTCAAGTTCGCTAGGATGACCTGACGTATTGTCCAAAACTAAAAGTGATTTGGAATCTAAATTCTGTTTTTTAAATAAGTTTCAACTTCAGAAACAGAACGATTCCGGAACCAGTCACAAAAATTAGCCCTTGTAACCCACGCTTTCTAATTAACACGTCAAAACATTGGCAGATTGTTCTTGTTTTGATTTTTTAAAACCCGAGGATTAAATGATCTGTGACGCATCAGTGGCTTAATGATATAATCTTTGATACATTAGAACATAAGAGCAGTGTAACTCTATCCTTTGCTGCCTTAAATCCAGAAGCAGACTTTTTGCTTTTAGAAATGAATGCTTTGTTATGAATTCTTTTGGAATTCTTTTCCAAAACAGTGCCGTTTCGTCTGTATTTCTCAGGTTTGTATCCTCCATCAGCTACTAGGTGTGCACATTCTTCTGGATATCGTTCTGCTGCAGCAGTGTCTACAGATGCTGCTTCTCCAACTATTTTAATGTTATGCAATGGTTGTCTCACCTTAAATTTATTGAACCAACCTTCCGATGCTTGAAATCCTCCATCTGTACTTCCACCACTACAACTACGATCAAGTTATTTAAAATGAGCGTAAAGACGATTTACTTTCTCCCCCGGCCATTGGACCACTCAGGGTCACCCCTTTTTGTTTGTGGTCTTCGATCCATAATGACAACGCCACTTCCATTTTTTCTATTGCTAGATCACGAACAATTTTCGCTGACAGTGAAGTTGAAGCTATAGCCTACCTTATTTTATCTTCTGATTTTTTTATCCATTGTACAGTTGATTCGTTGATATTGAATGAGTGTGATAGGGATGCAAATGACTCACCAAGGCTTAAAAGATCTAGCACTTATATTTTCTTGTAGAAATTCGTTTCTCATTTTTTTTTTTAGTATACATTATAAATTAGAAAAAGAGCGGTAAAGACGTGTTACCACAGAAAGGAATAGCAACATTTAAAAATATATTTATTCATTTAATAAGGTTGCTTTCATTCTATTTGTTTACATTCCCAAAAACACCGATTGCATCAAACCGGCTTATTTAAAAATCCTCGGTGATATCATTTAACAACATACTTTAGGCAAAGTTGTAATAAGATCTATTTTACTTTTTTATTAGTCCATTTGATGGCATTTACAAATGATACTGGGTTGGATACCTATTGAAATCGTTTTATTATTATGTATGTACTTATTAGATTCGTGAATAAAGAAATATTTAGTCGCGAATATAGGAATTGGGTCACATTTTTTTTAATCCGCGAATAGTGAAAACGCGAATGAAGGAAGCGCGAATAAGCAGCTTTTACTGTACTATAAAATCATATATAAATTTTATAAATAACCTCTTGTTTATCACTTTATTTTGGGGGTATAAAACTTGTATACACATACTTAATAAGTAATGCAGATACTGTAAAATGAGCAAAACTTGTTTCTCTTGGTTGATGAAAACAGTCTCTTATCAATGACGTAGATGTGCTTGATAAACATCAATACTCAAATATTCAGTCCAAAGATATATAAAACAGAGTGATAGCAATTCAGTAAGATGTAATCTGAGGAAAATTTCATATACTCATGGCAGATGCGTTTTATAGAATTAACGATAATATAAGTAGTAAAACAATGTAATTTACATATGCATAGTCATCATTTATACGAAAGATATTTAATATTAAAATTTGCTGTGAGAAACCTGGTATTTTAGGTTATTGCTCTTAATAATTTGCATTATATTACATAGGTGGCGCTTTATACTGCCATCCAAACTTGAAGCTTGATAATCTAAATAGCATTTCAACTGAAGAATTCATTAATATTCGATATTTTACATAAACCTCATTATTTTCTGAAAATTATAAAGTATTACCTGAGATTGATACGATGTTAATTCTGGTTATTCTTCAATGCATGACACAGAAATTCAAAGTACGTTAAATATTTATAATCCTAATAAGCATAAATAATAAAACATTATGAGTAAAATGGAGGAAGATATACCAACATTGTGTGATATTTGAATATGGTACAAAATTTCTAATTATAATCACTGAAAGTACAATACTTTTGGGTTATTTATTAATATTATTCATTGCGTGATTAATAAATAGTACAATAAAATATTTTTATGTTAATATTTACAACACCTAAATGAGTAGGAATATCAAGCTCAGGTATTAAAAATGTGATAATTTTCTGTTCAATGTGTAAAATTTTATTGCCTAATAGTTTATCATGGAAAATGTATTTATTTAAAGAACTTCAAACCCTCATCATTTGCATACAAGGAAAGGAAACACTTGAAAATGTTCGCAATAATTATTTTTATATGCATTAGGTTTATCTGCGTACCGTAATAAATGAAATGTTTCGATGATGATTCTAATTTAAAATACCAGAGCTTTATAATATCTAATCAGGGAAATAAATACAATTTGCAATTAGAAATACTTCCGTGAAATTTTTACAACTTTGATTTTATTATGAGCATGCAATTATTTCATATCTCACTATTAATAGCAAAACAATAATATTTATACCAAAAATATTAAAAAGATTTTTTGCTGATTTAGAGAAAATGTTCTCATAATCTACAACAAAAAAATAATACAATAGATTCAGTACGCAAGTGTGTGTGTGTTCAATTCTTAAAGGCTTAAATTTATAATAAAGTTCTATATATCATACTAGTCATATTTTACATACGAAAAGAAATCAGCTTCATACGTACAATTTACGAAATGATTTAAATACGAAATGATCATGAAATATATTTTAAAAGAATTTTTAATGTATCAAATATTCTCAAACATTTTAGGTATAAAGCAAAATATTATGTGTGAACCCTTTCACTTTAAGTACATTTTACAATATGCAATTCTTGAAAACATTTATTTGACATTTTTAGAGAGGACACTGAATTAATTAGTTTTATTAAGTATATATATATATATCACAATGTATATATTTGTAAAATTTCATTTTCGAAAAGTTTGAACTGATCTCCATAAAAATATTATTCTATGAAGCAGAATAATATGCTCTCTCAAATACTAAACTATGATATATATTTAATCAATGAGGTGTCTAGAATAATTTATGAATATTAACTGGATAGATGCTTCCTTAAATTTTACAAAATATGAATAAAGATTTTCCAGAAAAGTGATTTTTTACTCCCTTTATAAAACATAGTTTAAATTCAAAAGACAAGTATTTTTGTCTTTTGAATTTAAATGTTTTATAAAAACTTTGATAAAAATTAGTTTGATAAAAACTTTATAACAGTCATATGATATCCTAAGACTTTTAATGCCTCACAAAATATTCTACATTAAAAAACATTATTAAATCCATATGTACTCGTTTTCTTAAGTGAAGTCAATGTAAATTATACTCAAAAATAAATTGAATAATTTGATAAAAGGTATGTTTGAAATTAGTTTAAAATTATTAGTTTTCTAAAATGAAGAACTTAGCTGTTTTAGTTAAAAAAAATAATGCATTCTTGAATAATATTTAGCAAGTCATTAGAATTGATTGAATAGAAAGTTCTTCGTAATAAACTTGCTTTCATATAATTAGTTCTCATTTACATTTGCTAGGGCATAAGAACGAAAACACGATCAAGCAACGAAAAAAAATGCAAGCAAAAGTTTAAAATAAGAACAAAAAATATGCAATTATGGACTTAATAAATTCATTTGAACATTTTCGTGACAAAATGGTTTTAATCTTTAAATATCTCAAGTATCAGTGTCTCTATATTGAGCTCCCTAGATTTGTAGGTGATATGTGTTCCTATTTTAGTTTCAGTGACACAAATAACTGACATATTAACTAACTCCCATATAACTCACATGAATGAGAGAAAAACATCTGGAAAAGCATGAGAAAATCAGTATCTCTTTTCTTGGCTTACCAAGTATATCGAAAAAGACCAATTAATCAAATAAAGTAAGCATTATTTTACTTTATAGAAGCATCTATTTGGATTTCTTAGAGGAGCTCCAAATGATTATAAATAATGCTTTTACACGAGACCCTTTCCATCCAAGACTTGGCAAGTAGTTTCGAAAATCATGTTATGACTTAGATAAGTAGCTTGACAATCATCTTAGTCAAGTGAAAAGTAGCCATTGTCTCTCTTCATTGTAAATCAAGTACATCTAAAAGCAAATTTAGGTGCCAAAAGAAGTATTGAAACCTTTTTTAACAAGAAAATCTTCTTTATTATTACCAAATGTGTGTGTGAATTACTCTGCCTATCAATCAAGTATAAAGTAGTAAAGCATCGCCAAAAAGATAACAAAATTAAATTTTGATACTAGAAGATTTCAGTTGATTGTAAAACCTGGATGCAAATAATTCACAGAATAACAGCTTCTGCATCTGACAGTAATAAAATGCTTTTAAATTTAAGTTCCAAATTAGCTGTTTCAATACAAGGCGGATCCTTCTCACTTCAACGTCAAAGACAGTATTGTACTTAACCCTTCTTTGCATGATTTTTTCTTTATTGGTGAAATAAATCAAGTTGATATAATTCATGTTCAAAATTAAAGGAAAAATGGTTAAAAAAATCTTAGTATATATTTATAGTATAAATTTAGCAAAAAACAATATGCTAAAAATTTCCATCATCATCCAAAATTAGATCATTAGCTTAGTACTAAATAGAAATAAAAGAGGAAAATAACAGAAACACGTGTTACAAACCTTTCTTCCACTCATTTTCAATTTTTTAGCAATAGAAACTCTAATATAAAAACAAAATTATAAACGAAATCATACGTTTATTGCAACTACAACAAACAGCGGAATGAGATAACTTTTAGCTCGTTTCACTGATAATGACACTTGTTTATTTTTGACAGCTATGTTTCTTTTTATGCAATGGACATTAAAAAGGTATCCAAACACGATCAACTTAAAGTGAACTTGTTCTTTTATATAATTTTTGGGCATTATAGGTTATGATGGAAATTTCCACCATTATGCAAAGAAGGGTTAAATGTATAAAAAATAACTTATCGGTTATGAGTTCTTCTGCCTTGAAAAATGTGGTCCATCCATAAAAACACATGTCATTCGTTTTTCAGAAAAATTATTCTTAATCATCTTTGAAACAGATCTTTTCAACACATTTTGTAAAATATTCTTTCTTGACAAGAAATCAATCAAATTCAAGTTTGCAATGAAGTCCACCAGTTGTTTCCATCAGTTTCTAAATATTGCATAGCATTTTTTTCGTGTAACTCAAGATTTCTCCAAAGGTGCAAATTTGCAATGCAAATTTGCAGCAATGCAATGCAAACTCCAGCAATGCAAATTTGGGCGTACAAAATAAAATGTATTAACTTTTCAAAGTTTCTGTAAGTAGGATATATAATTTTTTGAAAAGATATGTCTTTAAATGTATAAATAACGCTTATACATGACAATTAATGCATTCAAGCTAATATATTTTCTTTGAGAATAAAACATTTTGTGACATATTTGTATCAAATCACTACTACTAGGCACACACCCAAAAGTTTAAAAAAAAATAAGATTTTCTAAACTTTATTTTTACAAATACTTATAAACCAACAGGAGCACATTTTCTACTAAATCTATCCATTAATTTTAATATATATTGAATTTAGTGTCATTTTCAATTGTTTCATACTCCCAATAGCGCAAATTTCTAAGTTAAAAGTCGCTTAAGACGAAACACACATGGAGGTACTTTTTTCAAAAAAATTATTTTATAATAAAATAAATAAATATAATAGCCTATAAGCGTATTCTATTTTAAATGCATACAGTAACTTTAATATATGGATATATTCATTGAGTTATAAAAAGTTTTAATTTTATAATCACGCAAATTTCAAAGTCTCGTACTAAGTGTATAAAAGGGGAAAGAGAAAAGCATTTCTATTCCGGAATTTCTGTAAATTGAAAATAATAGTTTTCGAAATAATTTTTTTATTTGAGTAAAAGCTTCATAAAAAATTTTATACGTGTTTTTTTATTTTTATATTTTTTAAACAATAATAATAATAATAAGATATCCTGGAAGTGTTCGTTTGATGTGACACATACGTTCCCATATGCTAACATTTGTCGCATAAGGCATACCAGACATGATGCCATCTTTTAAAAAAAATAGTTTTATCTAAAAAACAAATGTCTGGAATATGTATATAGAGTTGTACTTTATTAAAAATGCACTCACTATTTTATCCTAGAACGGATATTTACAGTGTTATAGCCGAATGTTTGAATTTCTTTGGCGCACAAATCCCTTACTTGGGTGAGGAAAAGTATGCTTTTAAATTTTTTCGTATGTTATATAATATTTTTAATGAAAAATATAAGCTTGTATCACAAAATATGGCACATCAAATTTTATGAACGAACAAAAGAAGTTTATACATACATAAGACATGCGTATCAATGTATTAGCATTAAGCTCGTATAAACCAAACAAGACATAATGCTGCATTTATCTAAATAAAATGAATGCATGAAATAATTTCAGGAATATATTTTACCTTAAGTGCAAAAATTAATTTTAATATAGAGGATTATTTATAGAGTTATGAGCAGGGTTTGATTATTATAGAAACACAAATTTCCATGTTTGTTTTCCAAACCGCAGAAAATACAAGTGAATTTCTTCAACATTTATTTTTATAAAGAAATTATCAATCATTATAACTTATGGGCAGTATGTAATGCTAAATGCAACCATTGATTTTAATATCCTTTGGGTATTGATTGATTTGTTGGCAAATGTTAGGATTTTATGGTCGTGCAAATCTAATTCCCATCCTTGGATGCGTATAAAAGGAGTCAGCAATAGAGTCACATTAGCCGAAAAATATATGCCCAATTTATTCAAAATTTTGAGTCTATAATAAAATAATTAGCATTAATGCCTATAGTAGATTATGTTAAATTGAATTTATACACTTATTTTAAGATATATTGGATAGATTAAAATAAGTGAATGTGTGTGCATTCCTAATTTCTCGAAAATTTTGTTTCAATAATAAAATAATTAGCATGAATGCTTATAGCAGATTATGTTAAACTAAATTCATACACTAATTTTAACATACATGGATATTTTTCGAATTATAGCCAAAAGTTTTAATTTTCAGTCGTGCAAATTCCAGTCCCGTGCATTAATGTGTACTATGATTGAACAAACGTACTATTTTCCAGAGTTTTTGTGACTAATACTTTTTAACTCACCATTAAAAGCAACCAAGAAGTTTTAGGCATTCCCATTGAAATTTTCTCTGTTGGATAATATGAATCAATACATTATCATTGAAAGCAGACATAAGGAAAACAGAACGTAATGCCTATTTTTCAAACATTTATTTTCATAATAAAAAAAATAAATAGAATTCTGAAAGAAATATTATTATAAATGGAAACAGAAAACTAACTTATTAACATAAATACCTATTGCGTTATATGTTAAACTAAATGCACACATTTATTTTAATATTTATCAACAGGTGTGTGTCACATTTTATTTTTTCCCTCTTCCAAATAAACATTAGTAGGAACGTATAAAATTGGTGTGTAGCCTTTACTCAAATAAAATGTGGCTTTATCACGAGACTTATATTTACCATGCATTGAATTCTAGAAAATGCCGATTTACATTAAACGTAAATGGCGCATTAAAAGTGAAATCAACCGCCGTAAGCTTAATGCAGGAATTTCTTTTATTAAAAGCAATATATTTTTGAAGAAAAACTGATTTATGTCTGGTTTACTTTATGTGAAATTTGCGTTACAATTTTGCGCTATTTTGAAATTTAAACAACTGCCTATAGCTTTAGATATTTTCTATTTGTACAAAAATTAATGGTTTTATTTAGTAAAACTCCACCATAGAGCTGTTGAAAACATTTTTTTACTGTTAAATTATTTTTATACGAAAAATTCCTTTATGGATGTTTTGTCTTATGAGCACTCAATAATAATGTATAGTTGTAACCGTGATGCATTTCAACACCACTTTCAGGAGAACCTATAAAAATATTACATAAAATAAATCCATATATAGAATTTGCTTACTTATGGAAAATCATTTCTTTCAAAAAATATAATTCCAAATAATATTTCTGGAAATGGTTTGTGAGTTTTCTTTACATTCAACACTCTAATAAACTTAACTTTGAAATTTGCGCGAATATGAAATTAAAACAACTCTCAATGAATCTCTTAAATTTCTATCTATATTAATGTTAATGGTTGCATTAATTGAAAATACATTTTTAATGTCATAGAATATATATATATATATATATATATATATATATATATATATATATATAAATATCATTTTGTGGAAATTGGCATCATGAATCATTTGCTTTATACAAAATTGGTGTTAAAAATTTGTTATTCAAATTCAAACTGCACATATGATTTTGTAAATATTCTATTATTAAAATTAATGAATGTACTTAGTATAAAATGAATGTTTAAATTTGATATAGGTATTTATTTTACAGTATAAATTATTATTATTATTATTTATTTATTTATTTATTTTTTATTTATTTATTTATTTATTTATTTATTGAGAAAAAAAGCTGTATGTCGGGTTTGCCTTATGCGTTCCCGACCCTAAGACATCAGTAGGGGCGTGTCACACTTCAACACCTACCCCAGAAAAATGTATAAATATATTGAAATAATATGTATCTGTCTTTTACTGATGCTAGCATAGTCATTTATTTGAAAAAAAAAGTATTTCTGATTCAGAAAAGTTTATACTTTCATAATTAAATAAAAGGCATGAGTCATTTTTCACTTTTTATGTTTACATGAATGGGACTTAACAATTTCCGCGATATCGAATTCAAACAATTGTATAAAACTCAACAACCATTCCATTTGTATTAAAATTAGGGGATGCATTTAATATAAAAAGCACCCATAAAACTTTTCCAGGAACTTATTTTATTATAAAAACAAAGTTTTTTGGTGAAAATGTCTATTTTATATTTTGGTATATTGGACTCCAAAATTTGCGTGATTATGAAATTCTAACACAATTGCCCCGAAAACTTTATAAATATTTTATGTATTAAATATAAGAATTTAGAATGCAATACTTTCCAATAGATATTTTTATCATTTGTTTTATTATGAAAAATAAATTTTTGAAGAAATGTGGAAATATGAAGGATGTGCTTTTTTCATGCCTAATGCTAAAGTATTGGTACGTGAAAATATAAAATATAAGTCTCTCACACAGGAAATAATAAATTTTTGCATGTAGACTATGTTCATAAAGAAAGCTATTTATCACAAAAAATATATCAGTCTGACTAGAATTCCGGAAAGAGTATGTCTTGATATGTATATTTGTTTCTAGGTTGCTTATATACATAGAATTTTCTTGGAATCTCTTTCTAACAATGCTAAAATATGATCTATAAATTCTCAAATATTTTCATATGATTCTAGTAGCTTTTATTCCATAAGAAGTGCCTTTCATTAAAATAAAATCTACGATGGATGTAAAATATTTTAAAAATTAAAGGGTGTGTCTTTGTGTTACTCCATATTATGGAAAAATCAAATACAATTTACTTTACATTTACAAAATGTATTTTTGAACGTAGAATTTTTTTTATATAGATTTAGGTAATATTCCTGCTTTTTTCACAAATATAGATATTTAAGAAATACTTTAACACGTTTAACAATATAAATACGTAACTTTATACTAGATTGATTATCTAAAAGTACATGTTTTTTATGAAGGTAATAATAGCATTATTGCAGAGTTATCTATTATGAAAACTTCAAGATTACAAGAATATGTAGCACTTGAAATTAAAAAATAATTTACATGAATCTGCAACTAATTTAACTTAAAATAAAAAACTTGTTTTAATGAATATATTGATAAAATTATAAAAATAAATTAAAATAAATTCTTTTAGATATATTATAACATTGCACTAGTTTTAAAAGAAGAAAAATATTCAAAAATCTAAATGATCTAAGTATTTTATTATAAATAAGCTAATATAGATATAGATTATGTTATGGTATACATAATTGTGTTAATATGTATGTAATCATACATTGTGTATAATTCATACATTGTTTGCTTTACGACTTTTAGTTAGTGCTAATCAGTGTGATAACAGAAAGAAATTGACAATTTCTCAAAAGTATTTGCAACAGTTTAAAAATTTAAATGATATGATTATTTCACATTCATAATTTAAATAATTCTTAATAATAAATTCTTTATCAAGGGCTTCAAATGGAAGGAATTTGTTTTTTTATCACTTGCAATTCAGAAAATATGTCTTGTTATAAAAACTTCAACTTACATTCAAGAGAACCTGAAGAAAAATGTGCTGCCAAGGATATTGGTTGTCTGCGCGCAACTGAAGCGATAAATATCCAACTGAACAACTCATTAATTTATTTTCTAATGTGGCAATATGTTTTAAACTAAAGTATTGGAATTTAGCCAGAATATTTATGATGTTTTCCGTTGCAGGGTGACTAGAAGCATGAAACTCAATGAACAGAAAAAAATTCATACATTAGAAATTTAAAAAAATAAAGATCTTTGTTTTGTTACTTTCATTTAAAGTATCACATTAGGAATTAGCATATATTTAGTACAAATAATTGAATTTAAATTAATTATAAAAACTGCTAATATACATGAGTTAAAGCAAATAGGTATTAAAAATATTTATAAAATGTGTAATGAGCCTTTAAATATATATTTAACAAAAACACTCATTATTTTTTAAGCATTTATTAATAATAAATGCATTAAAATGAAAAATAATGTAGACTAAATAACTCCCAATTTCTTTATAGTCTTATTTTAAAAAATGCAATTTGCACGAAAATTAATTTTTAAATTAATTTCTTTTATGAATGAAATTAATTTCTTTAATTAATTTCTTTAATTTAATTTTTTAAAAGATTTCTAATATATAATTTTTATACTATCCGTTTATTCATAGAATTTTAACGTCATCGGACCCCTTTAAGAGTAGTTTTTGTATATTTGTATTGATACTTTTCTTCATGTTTTAACTGATAAACGTCATATATATTCAATTAATTGACTTTATTCTACATTTGCAGACACATTTTAACAGACACTCTGCTTGTTTAAACAATTAATACAGAAATACATCAAAATAAAACGTAAAAGATATATAAAATAATTTAGATTTCTTACACACATAATCTATGCAAGTTATTCAGTTTGTATTACATTTATATTTTTTACTTTCATTTTCACATAATGAATAAAGTATTTATCACTTAACTAACATTAGAGAATTTTATAAAATTTTAATAAAATTTAATTTTTCTACCAATATTTTTATGAACGTCTAGTGAATTCAAGTCAATTGAAATCAAATATTTTATTTTATTAAGACTCACTAATTTTTGAAAACAAAACTCTCTCTCTTAAAAGCATAACAAATTCGCTCATTCTGGAATAAATTTAACTAAATTAATAAAGGGGAATTAAGTGATACTAAAACAAGTGAATTTTATAGCAAATGTTTCTTCTCACATGATAAATGAAATGAAATTTCTATTTCAAAATATTTTTCCTATTTAATTAAAAGGTAAAAAGAAGTAATGTTTTAAATAAAGAGCATTAAAATCTAGAAACATTCATTTTCTGAAAATGTATGTTTATTCAATCTGCAATTCATTTATTTTTGAAGAGAATATTACTTGATTATAATATTAGATAGTAAATATACTTCAATAAATCATAAAATCTATCGAATTGATGTAGTTGGATTTTGATTAAAATGTGAATTAATTTATCAACATGCTCTAATAATAATTCATTATAAATTTGAATTACACTGCTTGCCACCCAAATTGCAACACCAAGAAAGAAAAGAGATATCACGACAACATTTATTTTGCAGATACCATGTTGAACAAGTATCAAATAATTAAATTTATAAACTTCTGTGAAGTATGGTTACTGTCAAAATCAGTAGCTAGAGTAGCCGCCATTGTTAAGGATCACCACTGTCACACTTATCGGTTTTGATTCAATGAGAATTTGGATGTGTTTTTGGGATACAGTCTACCAAGCAGCTTCCACACGTTGCCAAAGTTAATCTGGAGTAGCAACTGGGGAAATAATCTGGATCACTCGTTGAGCAACCATGGACATATTTTCCATCTGTGAAAGATCCGGAGAGCAAGCCGGCCTTGGAAGCAATCCAATCTGGTGATCGACGAAGAACCCTTGGATAATGCATGTCACATGTGCTCGTGGATTATCCTGTTGAAATATGGTTGTGGACAAGTCCTAAATTTAAGGAAGGACAACTGGCTCCAACACCTCGCAGATGTAACTCTGGCTGTTTAAAGTTCAGGCAATGTGTACTAGAGCAAAGCGAGAATGATATCCATCACCATCCAAGATCAGTGCGGCTCTGTATAACACAACTTCTCAACATCCTCTCCCCACGGTGTCTCCAGACTTGAATGCGACCATCGTAGTGTTGCAGGCAGAGGCGTGACTCGTCAGAAAAGACAATTTGCATTCTGCCATCCACATCCTTTTATCATTACATCATTGGTGTTGGAGACGTCTGTGTTTCTGCGTCAAGGATAGCCGAAGCAATATACGTCTTGCTGACAGCAACCACTCTGCAGTAAACGGCTTCGAGTGGTACACGTAGACATTAGATCATTGTGCTATAGACCGAATGTGCTGTGTATGGTTCGCGATGTGGCTGAGTGATCCGTCACTGCCATGAGCATAATTTGCCTGTCATCACCTGAAGTGGAGCACTGAGGTGCATGTGATCGAACACGTCGCTCCTTCGAACCCTCCTGCATCCAACGATTACATACTAGTATTACATTTCTTTGGTTTTATCCAACACAACTACCGGTTTTCCTGAAAGATAATCCACAATCTCGGTATGCCACTATCTTTCCTCAATCGATCTCGGATATTTGATTAAAAAATGATCGCTGTTTTCCATAATGCATTATTGATCGTTTGGAAAAAAAAACCCACAAGAAAAGTACAATTGCCGAACTTGAAATCATCGAAATCTCCAAGCCTTAAATAGCGCTTTGAGGTGCCGCCACGGGCACGCGTGATGTGCGTCTGTGTTGAAATTCAAATCATTTCCATACCTTACCTCCGCTAATGCATGTTGTGAATTTCATGTTCTTTGAATGCTTCCTTCAGAGTGTCGCGTTTATGGTGACTAGCAGTATACATTTTAAACTTTAAAAACATTTTTAATTTTTTAAATGTTTATTCTTAAATGTATAATTGTAAGAGTTTAAATATATGCATATTATTTTAAGTAACTTATTTGTAGTAAATCTAAACGTATTAATATACAAGTAATGTTTGTATTCACTTATTAGTATTATTCTTTTCAATTGTTATCTCCCAAATTCCAAAGTAATTACCTTGAATTTTTATCTAATACTTACAGATTCTTTGTAACAAATATACGCCCATTTTACTTATAATGATCTTTTATATTCAAATTTTGAATTTATGCTTTTATTTCATTGTTTAACTGTTTCATATCTTAGCATTTTCGTTTGAAAAAAAATGTACTTTAAAGCATAAAATTCCAGGTTATTTTCCAAAAAAATGTGCAATTTTCTTATTAAAAAATGCCTTTTCCTAATTATAAAAATTAATTATATTATTAGTAAAAGATATTTTCAAACAAAAGTGATGAATTTGAAAACTTTGAGCAAGCAAAAATATTTTTCAAAATTTGTTCTTCTTGCAGTATTTTTAAAGAAAGTCTTTTAATTTGGAAAAAGAAATATGTTTAAAAAGAAAGTAAAAAATGACAAAAAAATATCTAAGCAACAAATGAAAAGTTTCATTTATTAGAAAAATATTTAATATTTATTTAGTTATTAGAATGTAACAAACTAACTGATTAAATATGTCTATTACCTTTAAACTATTTTATGAGAAATGTAAAAAATTATCACTATAAAATGTTTTTTCAATTTCACAGAAATTTATTAGAATGATTTAATTTTTCAAATAAAGCAAATTTCTCTTAAGGAATGGAATTGACATATATTAATTAAAAGATACTCAAGGCATGTTTTATCTAAACTTTATTCTTGTTTTTAGTGTACATTAAGACATTATTCATTTAAAAAATAAAATCTTCTGATTTAATTTATAAGGCATTAAAAAGGAATAGCATACTTTAAAATTATGTATATCAATTTTACTACCCACAGTAAGAATTTCCATGACTCTTAAGTAAAACAACAAAGAATTTGCAAAGGTGCCGGCTGTTTACGTAATTTCTGAAATTAAACATAAGTTTTAAACAAGAAGTAATTTGAAACACATTAATATGATTTTGCTAATTTTATTTTTACGTGAAAATAGAACCAGAGCATATAATATATCATCGTCCAAAACAAAATTATACACCCGTGAAGAAATATATTTATTCTTCAAAAACAAGCAATTTATAAACTGAAAAGTCATTTATGTAAAAGATTAATTATGCTTCGTTAAATTAGCCAAAGAAATTTTAGCTGATAATCAAGCTAACACGATACTCTCAGTTATATTTTACTGCCTTAAATATAATATTCAACAAGAATTCCATACTATATTATTGATGATAAGAAATTTAATTTAGTTTTAATCAGATCTGGAATCCAGTTTTGACAAACACAATGATTTACTTTCTTTCAAGTTGAACACGAAATATCAGAAACGATAATTTTTCAAGAATTTCAAAATAAAATCAACAAGAAGATAGAACAAAAAAATTATATGATACCTACATACTCTATTAGAACAAAAATATACTCTTTATTATTAATATAAAAAATTAATTAACTCGGGTAAAACTTTATCAAAAGAGAAAATTTTGAAATTTGCGTTCTAAGTATTTTTTGATAAAAAAAATAATTAAAAAATGTTATAGATAATGTAGTTACAGTTTTTCCCATATTCTTAACCACATTTAAACATTAAAATATTATATGCTTCTTATAATGTATTAATAATCAAACTGATTTTATATTTAATAATTCAAATTATTTGTATGAGAAGTATGAATATTGCCTGTCTATAGAACTGTTTCTTTATAATGTAATAGAAATACATTTTTAAAATATACTTTTAATCCAAACATAATAACATTAAACTTCTGCATAAATTATTAAAGTATATAAAATTATGGATTAGATTTAATTTAAGTATTATTTGTATTATATTAAGTACACTATTGGAAACATTTTACTAATGACATTTATGATAACATGATCAATTCTTATTGGAAATTATATTTTAATTACTTTTAACTTCGTAAAGATTGAAAAATATTGTTCACTGGAGTTTTAAATAAATGTTGAGCTATACTTTGTTACATTTGTCTTAAAACGAGCATTTAAATATACTATGTAAAACAGATTACATAGTTTATATAGTTTTAATTTTTTCTCTAATAATCCCTTATACAATATAAATAAAATATTATATATTAAATTACATTATTATTATATATTAAATTATATTATTATATATTAAATTACATTATTTCAATAAAAAAGGACTTTTGTAGTATTTTGTAATAGCACAGCAATCTCTCTCTCTCTCTCTCTCTGAATCATAATACAAATTAAAATTTAATGAACTTTTAAAATCTGATGAGTATTTTATGATATTTCAAATTAAAAAATCTTAAAGAGTAGAATTATTGAATGTTTTTAAGAGAGAATTTTGTATGATTTTATACATCATTTATATTTTTAAAATCCAATTTTTAACATCTATAAATACGTTGCTGGCCATTAAAATTATAACACCATGAAAGTAAGTAAATAAAAAATATTTATTTTACGTAACAGTATAATAAAATAAACAAATTTCTAAGCACTTCGGGGGTTTTCAAAGTCGATATTAGCAGAAACGTTTTCCACTCCTAGCAAACGGCTTTTATCAGGTTGAACATGGAGTTGAACTGAAGTTAGCTGATACAAACAGGCACCAAACAGTTTGTTTCTTCAAGTCATACTTCGTCTCGTGTGTAGGGATTAATCTGAAAACACAACATTACGTCACTCCTGTGTCCAACTTTCTAAAGGAAAAACAAATGAAGAGTTGCCATGCCAACATTCTATACTAATACAAGAGCAGATACGGGATATTCTCAAAATACAACCTCATTTCTTAGCTAATTGTTATTGCTGTGGCTGTACGGCTTCCAAGGCTGATATCAAAATACATATATGTCCTCTTGAGAGTTATTCAAATGATAGGGCGTTATGGTCTTGCACGTCATTTAATATGACCTTCAGCCACTAATCGATTTCGCGTTCGTGTGACACCAGTTGAAGTTTAGCCAATGCGAGTGCATAATCGAGGAACAGTAAGCCACATTCTCGATATACACCGATATTGCCATAATTGAGTCCAGATACTTACTGATAAACATTTCTTCTATTATTTGAAGCATAACATGATATTTTACGGAAACTTCGAACTTACAAAAAGATTCTGAATGTAAAATCCAGTGCTTACAATTCATAAATCAAAAATCACAACCATAACATTTGCAAACGCCATTACATAACCTTAGTCTTACAAATATAACATACCTCATTTTTTTACGGAAGGTAGTAAATTGGCAAACGTTTATTTAGATTTCATTTATACTAAGAACTGAATAAGGTATTCTATTAAATTGGTTTTTTGTATCATTGTTTCATTTGAAAAAACTCTCATTGAATATACAATGTTTTTATTGTGCAAAATATGCATATTAAAATAAACCAATTATCAGTTATCAATCATTAGTTAAAATATTTTACAAAATAAATTTTCATAACTCGAGAAAACGTCACTTTTAAAAATTAATGAGAATAAGTGAATTTTTAACCAAGATATTTTACAAGTTAAATTTCCATCAATCAACAAAAAAAAACGTCACAAGGAAAGTTTTGTCATTAAAGAGAATAAGTGAACTACTGGTGAAAATATCCATGAAATTATAAAATGCATTTTCTAAAATAGCTAGGTTAATTGGCAAAATAATAAATTTCAGTGTCAAAATAATTTGAAAAAAGGCTGTGTCACACTAATCAAAATTAAAACAGCGAATATTAAATTTTAACCTGAGATTTCAAGTAATTATAATATTTCCTAGTTCAAAACTTCTTATTTTATTTTTAAATAACATGATTTATGTATTCTTGAAAACAATATTTTAAAAATAATTGCTATATCAGCTCTTAATTAGATGAAGAAAAGTCTTAAAACAGTTTCTAAAAGCTTTATTAAAAGTAATTGAAAAATAAGAAAAAGAATTTCAATCATTAGCACAACAGAATTTTAATCCCAAATTATTAAACAATATTATGAAACAGTAAGAAGGATTTTATTTTTCAATTATTACCTTTTCATGGAGGAAACACTATTTAATATAGAAAAGATAATATTTTACATTAGATTCTATGTTAAAAAAATAATTTGAATAAAATTTAGATAAGTACTATAAATTATTAATGTAGTTAAATATTTAAGAAGTTAATTATTTGACATTCATGAATAGTAAAATATTATTTATAATCCCTATTAAGTATAATGCTATTTAGCAAAGTTTAAAGTGATTTTGTTCATGCATTAGTGAGAATGTTTGAGGGAATTTTCCAAGTGTTCAATTGATGAAGAAAAAATATTAAGAAATTGTCAAATTAAAAAAAAACGCGAGTATTAAAGATTTCATCGGTAAACGGTAAACTAACAAAAGGAAATGAAGGAATACTCCATTTTTTGCCTGAAAAATATTATATATATTTATCATATCCATATAAAAATTACTCAACTAATCTTAACTTTTAAAAATAGTAAAGCGTAATATATATGAAACATATACACATTATATATATATAAAT
>JAPDSC010097860.1:0-10339 GCA_026290005.1 Latrodectus geometricus | reverse complement strand
TATATAATTTTACTTGTCCAACTAAAATTTATGTAATTTTCAGGTTTAACATCTATTTATCAAAAACTAGACATGGACTAGAAAATTTCACCAATTTGCCGTTTTTTTAAAATTAAGGAAGAGAATAAAGCTGTTTGCAACATATACAAATAATCTTTTTCTTATTTAGGAGGAGCATCAAATTTGAAAAAACATACAGCGCAAGCATCCCTCAGTACATATCGATGTAAATAAAATAGGAAATTCTTCAATGGAGGAACTGAAAAATTCATCTATTGAAGTTTTGAAGAATTTTAAAAATAAGTCAGATAAAAAATCATCAGATGAAAAATTATTAAACAGTGACTCTGTTCTCGAGGATGTAGGAATGGACCCTACTCCTATCACTAAAAAGCCCAAAAGAATGGAGCAGGAATCAATGCTGTCTTTCATCCCTTCTAAATTAACAATGACAACTAAAAATAAAATGTCTGTTTTAAACTTATTTATCAAAAACCCACAACCTTTTTCTATTGTTGAGGATGAAGGATTTAAATCTTTTATTTCATGTTTAAACCCACAATGTAGTCTTCCTAACAGAAAGCATATCTCACTATCTTTAATAACTGCTGAGTATGAAAATTTGAAAATAGAATTAACAAATGAATTAAAAAGTGCAAAATCTATAACAATTACAACAGACACCTAGATCTCCATTAATTATGAACTTTTTTTAAATGTTACTGCCCATTATGTAGATGAACAGTTTTGCATAAAATCTGCGCTTTTGGAATGCGATTATTTCCAGAACAGACATACAACTGATTACTTAGCTGCTGAATTAAAGTGAATTGTTATTGAATGGGTAATTGACAAAAATAACATCAGCAGTATCTGACAATGCTGCAAACATTCGCTGGGCTATTTTAAACAATATGGGTTGGAAACACTTTGGGTGTTTCTCCCATACTTTAAATTTAATCGCTCAAGATGCATTAAAAGAAATAGAAAATTTATTAGAAAAAATTAAAAATATTGTTGTTTTTTTAAAAGAAGCTCCAACGGGATTTTGAAATTACAGGAAATTCAGAAGAATTTAAATTTGAATGTCAAGAAACTAATTCAGAATGTTCCAACTAGGTGGAATTCAACATATTACTTGTTGGATAGATTTGTTGAATTACAAAAAGCTATTAAGACAGCAATGGCTTTAATTGAATCAAATGTTTCCCCTCTTAATCAAGATGACTGGAAAATTGCCAGAGCATTAATTAAAGTTCTTAAGCCATTTGAGGATGTTACAAAGATTATAAGTGCAGAAAAGTATGTCAAGACATCTTTAGTTATCACCATTTCAAATGGCTTAGAGAAAACATACTATGAGCTTTGTAAGGAAGATTTTAATCCGCAAAAAAGTACTTTCGAAAATCTAGTAAAAAATAACAGAAAAATTTTAAAAAAAGGATAAAAGTAATACACTTTTAAAGGCAACATTTCTCGATCCTAGATTTAAAGATATCGTTTTCGAACCCCCAATTAAAGATAGCATTAAAAAAATTATGATAAATTTAGTTACCTCAAAAATAAAGGGAAATAATGAAAGTAAACATAGTGTTAACGTTTCCATGTCGTTATCTCAATCAATAGGCTGAAAATAGTTATATTTATCCACATTTGAGTTTGTTAGTTAAAGAAATATTTATTGTTACAGCAACTTCTGTTCCATGTGAACGAATATTTTCTAATGCATTCCAAATTTTAAATGAACGATAAACTAGATTAACATCAAAAGAGTTAAAAATGCTTCTTTTTTTAAATAGTAATAGTTATTTTTCCATTAACTAAAACACTTTACATATTAAGTATTTCACTATTTTTTTTCACCTAATTTTTGCAATCATGTTTTATTCACATCATGTATTAATTACTTTTGG
The DNA here is from genome assembly GCA_026290005.1 of Latrodectus geometricus. Lineage (NCBI taxonomy): Eukaryota > Metazoa > Arthropoda > Arachnida > Araneae > Theridiidae > Latrodectus > Latrodectus geometricus. The sequence continues at coordinate 8,426 of JAPDSC010097860.1, read as the reverse complement.
TATAATACAAAATTTGTCTCATGTAACTATTTTCAATCTACTTTGTGATATCTTGTAAAAATATTTATTTGGAAAATAAATTGTGATACTTTTCATTTAAAATCTTCTTTTTGTACGAAATATCAATTTATTTTAGTTATTGTAAGTGAAAAAAGATTGTATAATATGAATTTTTGTTGCTATTTTTCTTTAACTTCATGCTAAATTTTTTTTACTATAGTTTTTTGTAAATATGAGTATTTTTGAAATTCCTCCATTCCTTTATTTCACAGTATTTTGTTTTAAAATATAATTATGGAGTTTAGTGTTTTGCAAGCAAAATTGTTTTGTATTTTTTAATGATTAATAAGTTTTAAATAAATATTTTCATTCTATATCAAAATAATTTACTGAATAAAATTTCATGCACTGAATTTTTATAAAATTGTAAAAATACTTTGATGCAGAATGAACATATTTATTTTAACCTTGTTAAATACATATTTTGTATTTTATTTCGGTTTTCAGGTTTTTTAAATTAAAAATAAAATGTTTAAATTAAATTTTTTATGTATTTTCATCGTTATCTTATTTATTCAGCATATTATTTTTTTTTTATTTTGATCTATGCAGGGCTCGGAGTTGTCCTGATATTCCTGAAATTCCTGATTTTTTAAAAAACGTCCTGAAATGTCCTTATTTTTCAAAATAAATCCTGGAATTCCTTAATTTTTTATTACATTCCTTTGAAAGTTTAATTTTAATTAATAATTTTATATTTTTCAGTTGTAAATTTTTCTTTCAGTGGAATATATTTTTTCTTTCAACTGCTTTCTATGCAGAAAGAAAGAGAAAAATTTTCCCCTTTTTTGTTCTCTTTCAAACCGGAAATAGGGTTGCCATTCATTCGTCTCCGCCTCGTTTTCAGCCATTGCTCACGTATGTCTGAAGTCAAAAAAATTTAGGTTTGGGTTTACCATTAAATTCTATTTTGTGCCTCTACAGACAAAGTTTCTGGTTTTAGTAGTGCACAACTATTTACAATGATATCGAAATTGGGAGAATTATTGGCCTACGTTTATGCGCATGCATGAAATGCTTATCGCGCAATTTTGAAAGATTTTGATGGGTGTTTTGAAGAATGTTTATTATCAAGCTCAGAATTTTACTTTTTGAAAACAATTAATTTTCTTTTATAAATGCCATGGAAAACGAAATTTTCCGACAAATGTTTGGAACTGCAAGATGGGAATAAATGCCTAATCAAGAAGACATGGTGCCGAAGTGTTGACGATGTTCATTCTGCGGAGTGCTTCGTATGCAAAAGCAAATTCAGTGTTTCAAATATGGGTTTTAGACAAGTGCTTGCGCATGCAGATGGATCAAAACACAAAAAAGCTGTGAATTGTTACAAGAATCAAACACTATTTACTATCAAGTCATTAACTTTATCTGAATTCTCGACATCGACTGTATGTAGTAGTGAATAACAAATCATGGCTTCCCAAAACGACATCAGAGAAAAACCATTAAAACTGAAACCATTTTAGTTTTGGTGGCAATAAAAAATAATTATTCTTTTTCATCTTTGAATGGATTTAGTTAACATTTACGGAGAAATTGTTGATGATTCCTTCATAGCAAAAAATCTCAAATTATCTGACAAAAAAGTCAGGTATATGATTAATTTTGGATTAGGTCCGTATTTCAAAACTCTTTTGTTTCGGGATATCGGCACTTCATATTTTGTTTTACTTTTCTATGAAACTACTACAAAATAAATAAAGAAACAGTTGGATATTTACATCTCATATTGGTCTGATAAACATGGTAAAAATGTCATTTGTCACCTCGAATCACATTTTTTAGAACATGCTGAAGCCAATAAAATTGTAAAAATTTTATTAAGTTTTATTCAAAATAATGGTTTAAATTTAGAAAAATTAATGCAGTTGTCAATGGATGGACCAAGAGTTAATTTAGCTGTTTTAAAGCAAATGAATAGTGAACTGAGTAAGCAAAGTTTACCAGTACTAATTGATTTGGGTACATGTTGCTTACACATAATCCATGGAGCACTGCGTAAGGGTATTGATAAAATTGATTGTAATATTGATGGATTTGCTATAGATATTCATCAATTTTTCAAGCTATCTCCTGAAAGAAGGGAAGATTATCATTCCTTACAGTTAGAAATACTGAAAGAAACTTTAGCTAGACATAGTTTCCTTCGTCATGTTGAGAGCCGTTGGTTAACTTTGGGCTCAGTTTGTGAGAGAATTGTTGAGCAATATGATGTTCTAAAGGAATATTTCATTGTTAAAATACCTAAAGAGTCGAAATCTCCTCTTTCTGATAGATATCTTCGGATTATAAAACATTTGAAAGACCCTAAGACTCTGGCATATCTGAATTTTGTTTCATTTTTTTGTAAAACTTTTGAACCTTATTTACTTCTAATGCAAAAAGTCGAACCTTTAGTACATGTGATGTACAGTAAGTTAAATGAACTTGTTCGCAGTATTATGTTTAAATTTTTAAACCCAGAAGAAATCTGTGAAAAAAATGGAGTAAAGTTGCTACAAATTAATGTTGATTCAGGAAAAAATTAGTTAAATTTAAACATGATTGAAGTAGGTCATGGTGCAAAAGTAATGCTGGAAGAACTTACTGATAAAACAACATTTCTACAAAGTATTAGAAGCTGCTACATAGCAACTTCAAAGCATTTGCTTCAAAAACTTCCTATAACAAATCCTTTACTCAAAGATCTCCAGTGTTTGTCTCCTTATAATAGAAAAAAGGAAGAGTCTAGGAGTTCATGTAGCAGATTAATTCAACATATTCCTCATGTGAATAAACCTTCTTCAGATTTTGATAAGATGAATGAAGAGTGGATTCTTGACATGTGTGAAGATGTGACTTTGATTGTGAATGATCAAAATATCTGTAAATATCGGAATGCGGTTTTCAGTATAAAAGATGCTGGTGGTTATATAAAATATCCTACTCTTTCTAGAGTGGTTAAAGCATGTCTGTCGTTATTGAATGTAAATTCCCAACCAGAAAGAGGGTTTTCAACTAACAATTCTGTTGTGACAAAGGAGAGAGCTTCTTTATCGGAATTAACCGTTCAAAGTTTACGGATTTGTCATGATGTTATTCGAATGCATGGCAATTCTGTTTCCTCCATTCCATATACCAAAGAAATGATGCATTATATTCAGAAATCTCATGCAGAATATGCATGATATATGGAAAAATCAAAAGATGTAACACAATTAGAGAAGAAAAGAAAGGATGAGGAAGATGTAGAAGTTACTAGTGAAAAAAAAGTTTAAACAATCGCACCTATTAGAAAAAAACTAATGAACTTGAGGAAAAAAAGAAAAATTTGCTTGATAATCAGTGTGTATCTCAAAAACTTTTGGATGATGCAACTAAAAAAATAGCATGTGCTATCAGTGATGATAATATGAGTGATGTGAAAGTTGGACAAATGATGCTGTCTGCTGCTGAATGATAAATTAAAAAAGTGCAAATTATTAAAAAAGTATTAAAAAAGTGCAAATTAAATAATTGGAATTAAATGCTAATGCATCCAGTTCAAAATGAACATTATTCAATGATACATAAATTAACTGTTAATTTAAAGCATTTATCATGTAACTTATTAATTTTCAGAAAATGTTCAGTATAAAAAGTTTAAATTTCTGTATTATTTTTCATATTGTTGTATTAAAAATTAAAAAACTCAGAATTTATTAAATAGTTTATTCCTTTCTAAAATGTGTTTTATGCATAAAACAGAAATTAATAAGTAAAAGTAACATTGTTTTTCTTTAATTATTGAAATATGTCCTGATATTTCTTGAAAATAGTGTCCTGAAAAAAAAAATTCTGTACTCCGACCCCTGTCTATGTAAGCTTGTATATTTTTTATTGTGACATTGTTTAGTTTTGTCATTGTTTGTTAATTACATAGAGTTTAAAATATTGGAATGGAAAAAATCTTTTATATTATTTGTGATGCAATTAATTTTTATTCATATAATGGGAGTATTGATTTGAACATAATATAGGCATATTTATATTAGTTTAAAATTTTGAAATGAAAAATATAATGAATAAATTAAATCAGTTTTAAATTTTCATCTTTATTTATACAGTCATGTGTTACCAAATGTGTATTTTTTAAACTATGGATTAATGTAAATAAAATATATTTATTTTGTTCCTCATTTTGTATTAAATATACATAAAATTTATATTTTTTGTAAAACTGTTTTATATTTTTTGATATTTAATGAATTTTTAAATAACTATTAAAGTTACTCTAATATAGAATGATCATTTCTAATTAACATATTAAAACAGTATCAATAGCAAAGCTAATTTGTCTACAAATTACATAGGACTATTGAAATTAAAACAAGATATGTGTATTAATGCGATTTTTATTTCCGAAGAACTTGGTTTATCTACCACATAAAATACATACAAATAAATATCTTTTATAAGAAAAATTACAATTTATTATAATATCACAAATATTAATATAATAGTTTTGTTAATGTTTAAAAATATAAAAAAAATTTGTTTTTTTAATTAGTTGCTGTATTTTTCTTAGCAACTTTCAACAAAAAGTAATAATTTCTTTTTTTAACAAATAAAAAATATCTTTGTAATTAATTAATCCTCTCATACAATAATTATTCACAAACTATTTACCATTTAATTTTAAAATTTTATTTATTTCATTAAAAATTTTGCTAAATTGAAATAAAAAATTAAGCTGATTTAGTTGAAAAATAGAAATTATTTTCTTATTTTATCTAGTTTTATATTTTAAGTAACATTGGAAATCGGTAAAAATTACTATTGAGTAATTTGAAGATTTAATTTTGACAAATACAAATATATAAATTCTGAAAATAAATAACAAATTATTAATATTTATATTGAACAAATTATGAATATTATATTGGAAATTTTTCATAGAAAAACTGTTTTTGGAAAAAATTTAGATTTATCTGCATCATGCTATAAATTAAAGCATGATGCAAAGAAATATAAATCAAAGCATTCTAAGAAAACACATAAAATTGCAATTAATAAAATGTCGGCCCCCACATAAAAATTATTTTTCTTATAGATTATCATATAAACACTTATTATTTAATACTTATTTATAATTGATTATAATTTAAATTAACGCTAATTATAATAATTAATTTATAAAATTACATTAAATATTACATATTTAATAATTTATTTTTTATTAATTATTAATTTAATTTTTAATACATTTATTTAGTAAATTTGTGAAAACTTTGTCAGTGTTTTTCAATCCGATAGGTGGCAGCACATTAAATGTAACAAGTGCAAAATGTAATCGGTAAAATACTCGTTACTTTAAAAGTAACTGTAATCAGTACTAACCAGGTACAAGAAAAGTAACTATGTAGCATCCCTAACTGTGCATCATTCTGCTTTGAGAATATGTTCAGGTGCATTTTGCACATCTCTTATCCTGAGTCTTTTAGCAATTTGACAACAATTACCTTTAGACCTGAGACAAATGCAGGTGTCTCTCAATTACTACACTAAGGTTTTGCCTGTCAGACAACATCCTTTACGTTTAATGGCTTTTCTTCCTGCATTGAAGAGGTTGTATGATACTCGCTCCTATAGCATTCAACCTTTTCTTACTCAAACTAAAGCTCAACTCCTTTTGACCGACCTATATGATGTCTGTTTTATTAAAATGGACTTATATTCACATCCACCTTGGTATGATCCACATACTAATGTTATAAATCGTTTTGCTCAATTTAGAAAATTGGACACAACCTCAACTGTTTTTCAACAGCTTTATCTATGTCATCACTGTCAGTATTTATCTTACACGCCTGTATTCAAAGATGGTTCTAAAACTGCAAGTCATGTTGGCTGTGGCATATTTTATGCTAATACCAATCATGGTTACAGCTTCCATATGTCCTGCTCCTTCTTTAACGCTGGAGCTACAGCCTTTCATCAAGCCCTTCAGCTAGTGAATACAGAAAAGTATTATAAAATCGGCATGTACACTGACAGTTTCAGTGCATTAAAGCATTGAAAAATTCCAATAATTGTCATCCTATTGTGTCCAAGATTTTCAGAGCATTAGATTCCCTTGCTGGCAAGGGCTAGGAGATCATTTTCTGTTGGATCCCAAGGTTATGTAGGTCTAGAGGGAAATGAAAAAACTGATGCAGCAACTAAAGCTGTGTTGTCTTTACTCTATTTATCTGTCCGTCTCATCAACATTAGAAGGGCTGTAAAAATTTTTTAAATTCTCTGTCAGGAGTTAGAGTATGCAGGTCTCTAATAAATTGCATGCCATCTTCCCATATTTCCCATCTTCAATTTTACTGTTACGAAGAGCAGATTTTAGATAAACTCGCCTTTTATTGGACACACAAAATCGTTTTCTAATAGAATCAATTCAATGGTGTGAAACATGTGATGGCCATATACTTCTTTTTTTTATCATATTTTAATCTCCTGCCCAGATTTTAACCTTTACCATTTTACATTTTTTAAAACAAATATTTTAACCATGTTTGGTGGGCAGCCACTTCATAGAAACCTTTTTGCCTTTTTGAGGGCAATAGGTTTCCTTGAATTAATTTAAATTTTAAAATTTTATTTTCCTTTGTTTTTATTTTACATTTATACTAAATTTTAAATTAATTATTTACACTGTTTTTTGTATTTAATTTCATTTTAATGTTGCTTGGGTTTCCTACAATTTATGAATGATTTACAGAAACAAAGTTGTAGCGCAGCTTTTCCTTTTTGGACCTTGCACCAGAAAACCCAACCAACCAACCTGAAAATCTTCATAAGCGCTATATAGATGCTTAACTAGAAGGTTTTTATAAAACCTTTTTATAGAGTGAATCAATGAAACGTGTTGTTTAATGAATAATATTTACAACAATTTTGTAATTTTGTGGAAGCTAAATGTTTCAATTTTTTGATCCCTGATTTAATGAAAATTGAACATTTATGTCAAAATAGTGAGAAAGGACACAAGCGTAACAGAAAATTATTAAATACACAAAAAGTATTGATATATTTCTGAGCTGTGGAATATTTTAAATTTAACTAATTCTTATATTTATTAATTTAATTAATAAATATAAGAATATTTTTGTATGAATGATTTCTTAATTTGTTTAAAATATTTTATTTCATTATGTTATGAATATCATCTGTTGAATATATTTTCTAATCATTAATTTTATGGTAATATTAACATTTTTAAATTAAACTTTTTTATCAAATAAAAATTTAAAAATTCAAGGTAATAGATAATTTTTTGTTTCTACACTTTTATTTTAAAAAGAAATCCTTGGATAACTTATTTTTAATAGTTTCTGTGTATTGCCTTAATTTTTTATATATTTGTTAGATTGTTTTTAAGACCTTTCTGAGTGTTTGAATGGAAGAAATTGCTATTTCTTATCTCAATATAAATTAGAATAAAATAATTGAGTTATTTTGAGTAGTTAAATAATATTCTTATTATATTTTTCATAAAGTGTTGTAATTTAAAAAAATACTTAGCTAATCAACTAGGATTAATATATATTGCATTTGTACATGATAATTAAATTTATTTTATTTAAATTATTTTCCTGTATTGCAGGTGTAATTGTGTTAAATGAATAAATTTAAGCACATATTATTTTTTTTAATAGGTTCTTGGGGAATCTCAAAAGGAGTATGATAAACTTGTTATAAATTTTAGTGTAAAAAATCAACTTCGATTTCGTGGTAATCTAGGTGAGTTCTTTCTCTATGTTGTATGTATATAGTTATCAGTTCTATTTTATACATAGAAATTGTATTTATTGTAAATATTGCACATAGGTTTCAACTGTTAATATTTACTAAATTTATCTATCTTTTTAGTAATTTTATGTAACTAAACTTTCCTAAATTAAATTACTATTTTAAATTAAGTGTTTTTTACATGTAAGAAATCTATAATATACCAAAATTGAATGTTGAATTTAATTTTTTTTTAAAATAAAGTTAGTGTTAATATATAAATTGAATTTGGTGTAAATTTGGTAGCTAAGTAAATTGCAGCAAAAATCTTCATTGGGGCAATTAAAATATATAAATCAATTTACATAAATCAATTTTTTCCAAGTCATGAAAGAGAGAACAAAAAGATTATAAGAAAATGGATGAAGGGAACTATTTAATTATGGAGAGAAACAACTGAAAGTAAATAAAATTTTATTATAAATACATTTTGAAACACCCAGGAGTATATTTGTTATTAATAGCAAGATTTGTGTAAATCATATGATAAAGGTCTTTCTTTCTGGGAAAAAGCTGGAATTGTTGACTAGAAAATTTAAGAAGCCAGTTTATGTTAAAGAAAT
>JAPDSC010097855.1:0-26868 GCA_026290005.1 Latrodectus geometricus | reverse complement strand
TTTTTTTTTTTTTTTGTTAGGAGTTACAATGGGAAAAACAATTATTATCACTTAATCAGAGATAATAATTGTCTTTGTAATATTTTTCTAGTTTTAACTTTTCTGCACACACACATTAATATAGCACGAATAATCTAACTATTTAAAAAATATTTGTATCATGTTTTTTTAAAGGTGCAAGACATTTCAATTATGTCTGAAAAGTCCCTTTTCGTATTATGATGAGTTATATTGATGAAAATCTGTTTCAAAATTGTTATATTTAGAATATAAATTTATAATTCAAAAGAAATTTTTCTTTAACTAACATCTTGTTGAAAAGGTCTTGAATGAAGAGGAAAAAACGAGGCTGGTGCAAAATATAGTCAATCACTTGATACATGCTCAAGAATTCATTCAAGAAAGAGCAGTTCATAACTTCAGCCAAGCAGATCCAGAATATGGACGAAGAATTAAAGAAGGCTTACAAAGATTGAAAAAATAATGTTTATCTTGTTTTTCCTTTATAAATGAAACGAAAAATGGTAATTCGTTTCTTTAATTGATTTATAATGTAAGAAAAAAATTGAAAGTATAAATAAAAACAACAAAACTCTATGATTTGAAGTTCCAAAATTTAATTTTGTGATCGATAAATTATTAACTCATTCTATATATGTGTGTAAATAAATATGCATACATTACCGTTTCGTATTTTTACATAAATGTCTTTTGTTCTAAAAATCAAAAATTGACATTGTATCCATTTGAAAAAACTAATGCGGTGATAATTGAACTCATTTTTAATCTTTTATCATAAAACAGTTAAAAATTATCTTTGAAAATATAACCAGGTTCTTGAAAAAAGTTGATTTTTCACTCTATTTTGCTTATACCTCAATTTCTTTTCCTGTGTTCCATTTTGACTATTTCCCATAACATTTACTCGACTAAATTTAATTTAGTATGAACATTTGATAAATATATTAACTAAAATACTCGGAACAGATATTCTCAATTTTTTTTCTTCTTGTCGAGGCACATTTTTAACAATTTCAAAATTTGGCACCATACAAAGAAAATGTTAAGTTTAGAAATTGTTTACTTACCAATAATGCAATATATAAAATAGTTTGATATAATAATTTTGAATCGAAATAAAATATATGTATTACAAAACAATGCGTTTATTATATGGGATCAATTACAATATATAATAATAAAGGTACTTTTAATGGGAAATTTAAGCTTGATGGTTTTTAAAGAATTTCATTTATCGCGTAAAAGAAATGGCAATGCTACTTTCATATCATTTTTAACATTTAATATTCTCAATCTTTTTTTCCATTATGTCGGTTAATACTAAAAATCCGAATTAACACAAATAAGATTTAAATAATTGTAACTGTAAGCTGTTTTCTTTTACAGTTAATTTTCTTGATTTTTAAACAAACATCACTCTATATAAAAAAAAAAAAGGCATAATTTTTACTGTATACATTTCTGAAATTTGGCGGCACACTTTAAGAATTAAGCAGACACAAAAATACCACGGCACTTTGTATCTCGCCTATAATTATTTCTAAGCCAGAGGTAAAGAATCACTGGCTGAATCGGGTAAAACTTTAAAGGGTTTCAAACTAGTATTTTCACTGAAAATTATTTTTAATTTTGCTTGTCATTCCACACTGAATTAATGATATTAATTCTCACTAAGAGCTATTTTGGTGTTTAGAATTTACAACCAAAATTATTACAAATCATTTTTTACTTATAATTTCATATTTCTCTTTATAAAGCTTTTGATATGTAGACCGTCATATGATTTTATCTTCAATTAAAATCACCAATTAATTGAAGTCCTCTTTAGATACTTTTGTGAACGACTATAAAATTAAATAGTAATGACATAAATATTTGAAATTATTAAATTAAACAAAATTTATTAATAAAATATTAACTTCAATTTAAATAGGCTTGTAATTATCATAAAAGAAATAAATATTTCATAAGTGTTTTAAAAATCAAGTGTTTTATTTCATGTCACACAATTAAAAGGAAAATCCTATTCTAGAATTGAAATAAATTTTTTTTTCAGAACGTTTACCCTATTTAACTGTCAATTTTAATAACTTAAAAAATTGAGGTCCAAAATTTTTAATCATGAGAAAAAAAATCTAGAGATAACAGACACTTGGAGTTGGAAATACTTGAAAAAAAAAATTACCTTTGTTCAAGATATAGCTAATACTATACTGATATCACACATTAATTAAAAGTAAAATTTGATAGTTTATAACGGTTGTCCCAAATTAAGTCTCACTGAGAACATTGACTTTTGTGACATTATAATGACTAAATTAAATGTATAGCTACAAACATTTCTATACAGTGACTTTTGTTTCATAAAATATATGTTCTTATTTATTTAGGAAAACATTTTAATTGTTGTGTATGATAATGTAATCAAATCTATTGCAGTGCAACATTTCAAAAATATTGCATTTTAAAATATGTAGATCACAGAACTCGCTGTGATATGCTTGGATTTCAATCACTTGGAGAGGGCTGAATGCATATCACATTTGGACTTGCATTCAATCACTCCTAACTATGCAATGCAATGAAAAGTAAATATTTTTGGCATTTTACAAATTTTCTTCACTGCTATAATACAGAAACACTTTTCACAAAAGAATGCAATTCACAAATTTTGATACCAAAATTGTAACATGGTCTTAAATCTGAAGAGATTGCAAATAAACGTATGTTTTGTGACTTCATAAGATCATTATAATGGTACCCATTCATACATTTTGAGGATCTTATATTTTTTACTATAAACAAACAAATGATGACTCTAAAATTTATTGTTACAAACATTTAAAATATTTATTTCATGATAAAAACATTCTAAATTAAATTTTTATCAAAATTATGTACAATACACACTAATAGAACATCAGCTATTGTAAAAATTCTTCCATTAAACAAATATTGTTGTCCACACACAATTCCAAATAGTTTTTATTCACAACAGTTCTAAAATGTATTTATTTCATCTAATCTGAATTTGGACTAATCTCTTCAGGCGATTCACGATAGCTTCTAAGAAACTTGTTTGGCTTCTACCTTGATTTAAATACTAAAAATAATAAAATTCAGAAGTTAAAAATATTATATTATCATAATTTAATAATTATTTAACTTCATACTTAATAATTTAACAATTCAAATAGAGAAATTTCTAATAAAATAGGTTAATAAAAGTAACATATCATTAAGTAATGGTATTTATTACGGTTTGGTTCACAGCCAGTTTTGCAAATAATGACTAATTAGACCAAGACCTACAGTTTAAAGTAGATTTTAAACATTACAAACATCCATGTTAAAGATGGGATTAGAACCCACTCATTAGTACTCTGCCTTTCAGTTCATCAACTGCTGGTCATCCTATTTATTATAAAATTGATGCTATTTTTTACCAATCTCTAATTTACCAACACTCACGATTTTATGAACTAGTGTCTAGTCCTTTATATTGTCCCATAAATGTAATGTCAATTTAAATTCCTATTTCATGTTTTTGGTAGAGAATCGTAATCATTATAATTATAGATAATTAACTGCATAGATGAAGTTCTCGATTATTTTAAGAAGCTCATATATAATTTCTGCCTAATTTAATTCCTGTCTTACAACTCATGCATCAGAGTTATATCAGTAGCCATAAGTAAGATAGTTTTGCATGGAGTGATCTTGATTTGGGATGACTTCAACACATACATTCATTTGCGCTTGGAATGATGATGCAGGAAAAAATGACATCTACTTTATTTTAATATGCAGACTTTATTAAAGAAACAATTACAATTGTAGAAATTCAAGTATATTTACTGACTACATGGATGAAGATGAGTTACTTTTCCATGAACTTAGACAAACACACCACTGAGCCGTCAATTTCATTATAGAAATTTTTTTTAAGCACACTCAAATGTTATTTGTACATATAAAAAGCAAGCATTGGATGGTTGAGAACATAATGAATGAGAATGAAAACGAGCCTTCAGTTTTGAAACAAGAAAATGGTGTGCTGTGAACATTTGAAAACCAACAAGATGAATGCTAACAAGGACTATTTTGGGAAAGCAAATGAAATGCTTCTTAAATTGGTAATTTTTTAAAATATAATTCTGGTTACTTTGCCTGAATTTTCATTAGTAAAATAAGAGCTGTAAGAATATTTTAAGTATAAATTGTATTTCTTACAGAGTGCCTATTAAATATTTCTTATAGCACTTTATTGATAAAGAGAGTATTATGGGAAAAAAATTATTTTTAAGACCTAACATTTATTTTTTTTATTTTAAGAATTCTATCATTGGTCCTCACAAGAGTTACAAACAAGCATCCCCTTATTATTTTCACCAAGCCTTTGCAATTAATTTCATAAATATTCAAAAACAAAAATATTTTTAACCGAATTATTATTTATAATCCCTTATTTAGTAATCCATTTGAAAAACATATTTTTCACAATGATTAAAAAAATTTAAATTACTTGAGTAACATTTTCAAGGATTTAAAGATTGCAGATATCAACTAGGATTTCATATATTTCAAAAATATAAACATACAATTATTCATAAAAAACAATTCAATATACAACACTTAAAATAACAAATTATTTATAATTAAATGACTAAATTTAATTAGAGTATATTACTTAAAAATTTCTTTACTTAAAGTTAGATTTTCTACAAAACTAACTCAATATAACATGTCTCAAAATAAAAGTAAAAATAATTATGGCTAATGCATAATATATAATGAAATAATAAAATGATTATTAAGAAATTCAAACAAATAATATAAACAAAATTAAATAGATTAATTTGAATAAAATATCATTCTGTTTCTAGATTGAATACACATTTTAATTCTATAAAAACAATGACGATGTTTCTATAAAAACAAAAGAAAAAAAAACACTGACTTAATTTGGAAAACTACATAACAAAATAAAACACATTTATTGAATTAAAATTGCAAAAAGAGATATTAAAATATGATTTAAAAATTTTGACATTTTACTAAGGAGCTCTAAAGTAGCAAATTAAAAATAAATTTTAAGGTGTTAACAATCAGATTTATTTATTACAAAAAATTTATTTCAACAAAATTTTTACATTTTTAACCACATTACTATATATCTGCAGAGTAAGATAAAATTAAAACATGTTGACATACATTCTTTTAACTCTTATATTCATTTGTAAAATAAACAAAAACATATTTTTAACCACACAAAATCATCAAACAAACAATATTAAATATTTTTTTTTCAAAATCATATGTTACCTCTTCAACAGATTTTAACTTTTTGAAGAAAGGTTCTCCAATGGTAGTTTGAACATCACTTTTGAAACTGTCAAAATCAAATTGAGAAGAAATACTTCTATTTGCACCAGAAAATTTATTTTCTATCATAATGTCATCTTGACTTTTATAATCTTTTATATCTAAATTTGGGGAAAAAATTTATGTTCAGATATAGTGTTAATTATTAATATTTACCAATTAGTTGTATTATGAAAATATAAGTTTCAATTTGCAAATATAAAATGCATAGAAGTTTTTAATAAAATAGAAATGTGATTAATAGATAAAGAAATTAAAAATTCAAATATATATTGTATGATTTCTGTATTTATTCAAATTATTAATCAATTAAATATTAATAAAATGCTTTATAATGTATTTTAATTAAATATGCCACTTTAAAGGAATTTAATTTTTTAACCTCCTTATTTATGGTAAGATTCAGAGCAATAAATAAAATGTGAATAGATAAAATTTTTATTCTTCATATAAAAATAGTAAAATATTAAAAAATGTAAATACCATGAAGTTTACGAATGTGTTGACTGGATCTATCTTGAAGATGAAGAGGGATGTCACCTCTTTTGCAAGTAATAAAGAAATATTCCAAATGTCTTAAAAGTATAAATGCTGAAACTTCAATAATATCTTTAAAAATTAAGGATTTTGAATACAATGATACATCACAGAATACTTTAATAGAATTTAGTTATAAATGGACAAATACCAATCTTTTACTACTATACAAATTAAAAATATTTGCATGAATAAAAATGTGCTTTAAGGATAAATTCTTTTAAACTATAAATCATAATTCAGAAGAAAATAATTTTGTAGTAAAAAAAATTGATGTCATAGAAAATATGCTTGAAATTACTCCTCTTCTTTTTACAAAAAATGAATGATGACAAATAAAAGATCTTCCCAAAATGCAGCAGATAAATAAAATCACTCCCAATGTTATATAACACAAAGGAATGCAAAAAGTTAATATTGAGCATCAACACATGTGGATTAACATTTTTTATTTGACCTTTAAGTTTTATGACAAACATTTTCCAGCCTAAGTTATATAAACTTAATATCTTATAATATTTTGTTCTTAACTAAAATGTTGTATATTTATGATAAAAATGAAACATTTATTTTATAAATAACTTGAAAACTTTTTTGATAGAAATATCAAATCCATGAGTATTTTGAAACAACATTAAATTAAAGAATAAATAATTTTTAAGCAAATAAAATTTCAACAATAGAAAAAATTATAACTGAAGTGGCCAATACAGCTAAATAGCGATTTTCTGATACAAAAATTTGCACTTCTCAGTTTAAAACCATAAAATTAGTAGATTATTGCAAAAAAATAGAAACCATAACAACAAATTTTATAACCATTTCAGATGAACAAACAAAAATATTTTAATAAATGTATTGAAATAACTCACTTAAAATATTAACTACATATTTATCTGAAGAACATTAAATTCTGCTTAAATGAATTTTAACATCAATTAATATCATTTACAGAAATTTCAATTTTAAAAAAGAAATATTTTCCCCAGACACATATTTAATTCAAAATGCAAAAGTACCTTTAAAATGATTTTTAAATTAAAGCTATGTGTATCAGCTACTAATTAAAAACTCAGAAAACATAATAACATTGTTAATTATCCAATTTCTATTTTCATTTAATAAAATGTTCCCCTTATCCCAAATTTCGATAAAGTTCATATAATAAGCAAGCTATAGTCTTTAATTACATACATAAGATTCAACAGAAAAACCTCCATTTTATGAAACTTAAATATTTATTATTATTATTTTTTTTAAGATATTAGTCAAACACTTTCTTAAGACACAAAGTGATAATTATGTATTTAAATATTAAATTTTTATTGGAATTGCTTGAATTATTTCATAAAAAAATTAGAATTTAAGATTCAATTAAGTGATATCTTAAACTAATTTAATATTTTTAATTGAAAAATGCAAAAAATAAATTATAATAAATTTTTTTTGAGAAATTTACTCAGGAAGAATTGGACAAAAAAATTTAAACTATTTTATTAATAAAACATAAAAGCAAAATATTATTTGATTTTTCATAGCTTCCAACAGACAACATTGAACAGATGAAAGTTATAAAACATTTTATATTAGAATCGTTCAGTAAATGTAGAATACAAAAACAATTCATATTTAATAAAATGGAGTAAATAAAAAAGGTTGTACTCAGACTTACATATAATATTTTGAAAACCAATCTAATTTTTAACATAAATGGTAATTTAAATGTAAAATAGTTACAGTGAGTACTGTACCATACAAAATTAAAGACTTATCAGTGCATAAAATAAAGATGTAAATGCAAGCATAAATAGCAACAGAAAATGTTTTAAATATGGAAGGATACATGCTAAAAGTGAGATTTCTTTTGATTTACAACTAATCAACTTCTGGAGAGATGCCTTGGCTAATTCACGTTGAAACTGAACAGTTGGCTGATGATCATTTGAAAGAGCAGGTAAAAACTGGAAAAAAAAAAAGAAAAG
This sequence comes from Latrodectus geometricus, assembly GCA_026290005.1. Classification (NCBI taxonomy): domain Eukaryota; kingdom Metazoa; phylum Arthropoda; class Arachnida; order Araneae; family Theridiidae; genus Latrodectus; species Latrodectus geometricus. The sequence goes on along the minus strand of JAPDSC010097855.1, from coordinate 18,943 downwards.
AAAATTGAAGGACTTAGAGAAAGCAATAAAACTTCATAAATACAAAATGTACAATAAGAGAAATACCTCAATAAGTTCATCGCTTGTAAGAGTAGAAATAGATTGAAGCCTGTGATTGAGTATCTTTTGCTCATCTATGTTTATCTGGAACTCTGTAGCTGATCGATATAAAAGAGTAATTAGAAGACCTAAATCTGGATATCTTCCGATACTGAAAGGTAACTTCTTTTGAAAACCTGATGTAAAGAAAATCATAAAAATTTTAAGATTTAAAAAATTGATACCAAAAAACTGTTTAGTATAGTTCAGGATATAAAACTGTTTTAAAACCTTTTCCTTTATTTTTTTTAGAAAAAAAAAAAAGTTTATTTACCGGCATATGATACATTGCTTTTGATATTTTTAAAGTGAAAAGTGCTGTTCTCTCAAGAAAGCAGCATTATAAAAAATAATTATTTTTAGTAGATAAGCAGCTAATAAAATAGTTTTATCATAACTGCTCCATAAATTTAATATTTGAGACGGCTAGTTTTCTTTTAAGCATATGTGAAACAAGTTATAATAAATTTAATGAAAGTTTAAAAACTTAAATACTTTTGCAGAAAATGGGTACAAATTGAAGAAGAAAAATCGCACATTTTATTGAATTTCATAAAAATAATTAAAACTCTATAGCAAACATGAAAACTTAGTATACATAACAGAAAAATGTATATTATCCATGTGGAGCTGGAAAAACTGGTCACACAAATCCTTAAAAGCTGCCATCAAATGCTTTCATTAATAAATTTAGTACAATGTCACTAATAATACATATTAATTATTTAACAAAGGAATGAAATAGCAAACTTACTAGTTGGAGCAGGATTAAAAGTGTCTATTGATGAGGTTTCCGAAATATATGGACTGAATATGATTGCAGAATTTTGAGGCTCAACTCCTGAATAAATAAATATAAATATCATATATTAAATATTTAAGTTTTAAATATTAAGAGTATAACAACAATTTAAGCCTTATTCAATAGAAATGGACGTTTTCATCATTTATTATTATAAAGCTATTTTCAATTTTATTTTTAACAGTTGATAATGAAAATAAGTAATTTGTAAAAAACTTATTTGTAATATAGAATAATTCAAGAATACAATTTAATTAATATGAAGTTGCATAAATAATATCTGGCATTTTATTAAAACTTAAAACTGCAAAAATCATCAGAAATGGCAATGAAAATATAGTCATGGAATGAATAAATATAGTTAAGACCCATTGAAGCTTCTTTAAACTGAACAACAGCTTACTATAGGACAGGGGTGGCCAAACTTTTGGGATCTGGGGTCTATTCCACATTTAAAAAATCGAAGGCAGTTTACCAATGGCAGAGATTAATTAACATACATATTTATTTTCGTTAACAAGAAAAAATGATAAATTATGTAATTTTTCTAAAAAAACTTAATATTAATATTTACAAAATAAAAATTTATAAAATTAATCAAACTCTTCATAAATCAAAAACTGGTCATCCTTTTCACTTCGTTTAGTTGAAATTTGGCACTGTATACCTGCGACAAGTTTATCATATTGTAACTGGTACGAGCTTATTGTAATGCATAAACACAAAATTAAATGTTCATCTGTTAAATGCAACCAATGTTTGTTTTTTGTTTATGGTTGAAAAAGCAGATTTACAAAGATACCTCGATATTCCTCAGAAATTAATTTCCAAAAATCAGTATTGCAATATGCTCTGGATTTAAGAAATTATCGCATCTTAATTTAATAATTTCTTCCTTGACTGTGACTGATGTGATATCTATTAAATGTCCTATTTTTTCAGATACTCCATCAATGTTGACATTTTCATTAAATGGGGAAATATCATAAAATTGACTATTTCTTTCAACCTAATGAAGTCAGCGAATCTTCTTTAAATTCTTCAAACAAAACAAGTAAGTATTAAGCGAAATCTTCGAAGTCTTGGTTTGGATTATGGATGCGACTCTTCTTTTATTTTTTTGAAGTTTCAGAATTCATGTTTTCTTAATTGAGATGCATACCTTTCTATAGTTTTTTTTAATGTTTCAATCGCACTCCTCATGTCCGTTTTATGTTTTAAATCGTAAGTCTTTGCATAATTTGTTTTGGGTTTTAAACTGTAGACTGAAGTAAATTTTTATTTTAAATAATTCATTGATTCTATGTCATAAGTCATAAATGAAATTGTTAATATCTGAGATCATTATCGGGATGGTTGCGTGGACTACCTAAAATGTCTTCACGGTCTACCAGTCAACGTTTTGACCTCCCGTGCTATAGGCTAAGGCTACTTGAACTGTGCCCTAAATAATCCATTGTCAACATCATATGAAACAATTGTACCAAGATACATAAATTGATCAACACTCTCAAAAATATAAGATTTTACTTGCAGCAATAAGGAAGACCAATTGAATAAAAACTTTACATTTTGAAATTTATATTTGTGTAAAACAATTGATGAAGAAATTAAATAATTTTAACTCATATTAACTAAATTACAATATGTATGTATAAAATGTAGAAATTAAATAACCATTTTTATTAACTTTTAAACTAATATTTATGGGTTTTGAGTTAATAAATAAGTCGTATATAACGAGAAAGGCACTATATATATATAAATGAAAGGTTAATGGGTTAGAGTTTCATTACCAGATTTGGTAATTATGTTGCAGCAAGAACCCAATACATGGGATGCAATTTGGAGTCTGCATAACTTTCTTTGTGCAATGTCTTCAGGACTAGATTGAGAAATGTCTTGATTGTGGGCTGCAACACTTTCAACAGCCATGATTCTGGGTATAAGATTGAGCATGTGTTGCCGCAAAAGAATAAGATGGCCTCTCTGATCACTCAAGAAAGTATCTCCAGTTAGTGTATTGGGATCTAAAATTGAAAGTAAAACTTTAAATTAATAAAAATACATAACTTTTTAAATTAAAAAGAATTAATAGCCTGCTTATTTACAATTTTTTTTTAAAATTTGATGTCCTAAATTCTGATCATGAATATAAATTATGAGTTACCTATCTTCACAATAATAATACAAAATTATTCATTTGACACTGCTACAACAAGAAAGTTTAATGCTGCTATTTTAAGGAGTGAAATTATCAATGTATCAAATATAAACATTTTAATTACTATTACTATAATGTGTATAAATAAATACATCATGGCTATGGCATGTTAATTTCTTAAATTATAAATTAATGTCTTTAAATAAGCCATATAATATATTTCAACAGTGTAATTACAAAAATGTCTTAAAACTTATGCAGAATTTTAATAATTCTAATAACAAATTATTTCAGAACCTAAGCTTAAAGTTTTTAATGAGAGTATCAAATTACAAATATTAACCAAAAGTTATGAATGCTTTACAAATATTTTGTAAAAAAATAACTTCCCACTGTAATGAAATAAAAGAACTAAATAACATTTAAATAAAGAAAAAGACAATTACTATAAAGTCTTAAATTAAATTTGTCATTTTAAAACATTTAACTTCATAAAAAAAAAACAATGGTCAAGTATAGAAAAAATGTATGAACTATAAAATCAAAAGTTAAATCTAATTTCAAAGTATATTTCAGCCATATTTTCAGTACTTAATATCTGATTATAAACTTCACTATTTATTATATAACTAAAAAGATAAATGACAATTTTTTAACACACATGCACTACATACAGTTTTAAAAACAAACATGAAACTCATTTATTTTAAAGTATGTTCTTTAGATTTGAAATAAATGTATTTAAAAAAAATCCAAAATAGAACTGGTAAGTTTTATACTCTTTCAATGACTAAAGAATCAAGAGTGTTGTTCATGGATTCTAGATTTTATTGAATTTTAAAGAAAGTTGAAAATAATTATTTTTATACACTTTATTCAAAGACTCAGTATTTTAACTTTTAAAAATTTTGCCAAACATGTAAATACCATAACTAAATCTCTCACTAAAAGAATAATTTAACGAATTAAAGGATTAACAAAAATATCCTTTTCGCAAAATAACTATTTAAAAAGGTTACATAGCAAATTTCGAATGCATAAAATATTTATAATACAAATATAATCAATTAAATCAGTGATCAATTACAATCCATTAATCATTGGAAAATTTTAATTGGATAATGTCTTTAATTTTCTTAGCTACTTACAATTTTATTTAGTATTTATAAAGCAATTTGAAATTAGTCATAAAAATATCTTCTTTTTCTTAAAAGACAGAAAACAAAATATTTCAATAAGAAAAATATTGTGAATATTACCATCAAAACTAGCTCGGGATAAAACAGCTGAAATAATACTAAGTTCTTGCAAGGCTTCTAAAGTATATAAATTTGATGGATCTCTTATAACATGTAAAAACAATTCCCCATTACAAACCACAAATTCTAAAAGCTGTAATAGAAACAAGTTTACTCTAATAGGATACTCATGTTATAATAAATTTACAAATTTTAAACAAAAAAAAACACAGTAAAATAAAGCAATAAAAATTTAAATATTTCAAATAACACCAAAATTACAATAAAAAGAAACCATGATATATAACACTGCAAATTATAAAACTGTTCCACAATAAAATTATAAATTAAAAATTTACCAAGGAATTTTCACTTAAATTTAAAAATAAATCTCCATAGTTTAATAAAACAGCTTTTCATGGGGCAAAAAAATTATATAAAGTACATTTTAATATCAGCGAGTAAGAAATGTTGCAAATGACAAATAATGGTTTTAAAATATAATAAATCACAAATAACAAATCACATTACATTAATATATAAAACTGAAGTAAAAATGCAACTAAGATCCCTGCGCAAAGGAGAATACCAGCAATCTTGCCAGTGAGTGAAGTGAAGTTGCCACTAAGCAGCACAGTCGGGAATCAGGGAATTCTCACAAAAACCCAGAAGTGCAATTTATTACACCAAATAAAGCAAAGGATGCAGGGTGATACGGCATCTTTTGCTTTGTTTGGTGTGAAGATGGTGGGATGATTCAAAAGACTTAATTCTAAGGTTATTATTTCTCCCAGTAGCACTGCTACCAAGTCCAAAGAGGACTATTTACCTAAGACTTTTGCACAGGCTATTAAATATGTAAAGCTATTTACAAAGATGGATTTCCATTTATCAAACTTACTAAAGAAGATTTCAGCTCCTTACAGATGGAAATAATTACAGAGATGAAAGAGGTGCCATGGGAAATCATCTGCTGAAGGTTTATGGTTCCAATTGGCTATCTGAAGCATTAATCCCCTATGTGACGATTTTTTAAACAGATTAAGTCTTCCATAGTAACAAGCATATGTTTGAAAGTGAGGGACTCAAGAGTTCTATACCCGAATGACCCCTAGTAGGCCTTTATAAAAGAAGGATACTTATATCAGATATCCCGCCACTTTTCTGAAAGGGGTTGAGTCTGATTAACAGACTCAACCTGTTATTGAAGTCTTCAGAATGCCATATTCTGCAGAAATATGAGGACACATTCTAATAAATATATCTTTGAGGTTGATAATGAAGTCACAGAAGCTATTCAAGAAGCAAATTACGAAGCCTATACAATTTTAGACCGAAAATTTTTTTAAATCCTTCGGAATTCAAACTTTAGAAAAGATAGAAGTAGTGGCAGAAGATCAGGCAACTTACTCCAAAGTAAATCTTCACCTATTTCTAGTAAGGACAGTGAATTGCCTAACATTAAAGAGCTTGAATTAAACTGGTTTTGATACGATGCAGCAGCCAATAACATATCTCCTATCTTAACTCCCCTATATTTAAGAGTGAGTCAGAAAAGGCTATGCAGGAAATTCAAGTAAGAGACTCACTTCTTGTGGTCACATGAGGAGCAATGCTCCCTTAAAACAATTTAAACTCAGTTAGGAGAGCAGTAGGACTTCATGAGTGTCATGCATCAAGTCCTACTGCTCTCCTAGCTGACAAAAGACAAAATGGAAGTATTAGACGATAGTACTTGCATGGGTTGTTGAAATATATGGAGGAAACCTCATTATATATTCTATATGACTTTCCTTCACACAAATTTGAACATCTGAGTCAGCATTTAAATGAATCCTGGATGCTACAAATATTCCTGTTAAATGTTTGCTGAATTTTGATTTAACTACTGGTCTCTTTAAATAAAGGCTTTTTTTTTAGGGAATAGTACAATAGGAAATAGGTTCTCATGGAACCGCCCTCTATCTAAATTATGCATGTTCCAAGGCACAGTTAACTTTATTACACCTTATTGTGACTATACATTAACATAATTCTTATTATGATTATACATTAATATAATATTTACATATCTTCCAACTTTTGAAAGCACTTAAGGCTTCTCATAATAAACTTTTCACATCTACCAAATACATATTTTGTTACTTTTTATTACTTTACTTCACTTAATTAGTAAGTAATAAAATTTAGAAAAAAATAGAATCTACTAATCAAAAATTAATTGATTAGTAGATTCTAAAAACTTAATTTAAGTAAAGATTTTTTTTGATTAAAAAAATAGAATATAGAATAGTTCACTAAAATAATAGAATATATTCATAAAGCACTATCATTTGTGCTTTCTAAATATTAAAAAATATTTATAAGGATAAGTTTTGCACATCACAATGAAACTATATTGTAATTTGCGGGGAAATATGTATTTCAATCATTTCATTATAAAAATGTTATCTATAAAAAATTAAGTGCCCTGTTTATTAGTAGCTCTTAAATTAAATTTTGAAGTTAACATTTAAAAACATATTCACAATTAATGAAATTCTAAGTAAAAGATGAAATAAATTTTCATGATTAGATAAATTTATCTTAAGGATATTATATACTGAACTATTCGGAGCACTATTTCAAAATGGAATTCACACACAATTTCCAAATAGTGTCTTTTTCTATTTTTATTTTTTTCCCACTCATACTGAACTCATGCTAATAAAATACATTGACTATTTTACATAAAGCAAATTTTCTAACTTATTAGTATTAGGAAGTAAGTTTTTAAATTCATTTCGATTGTCTTTCATTAAGGTGAAAACTTCCACATTTTGCATCACTATGAGGTAACATTAACAACAATTCACCACTCATAATAGTTAAAATGAAAGGTGCTGAACTTTGCACCGTGACTAAAGGAGAACAAAATTATACCCATAATATTTTTCTAACCTCACGAAGAGAGTAGGATAACTATAATGATATAACATATGTGTCATGTAACAAATATCAATATTTTTCATATATTTTAAAATAGAATTTTTTTTATTAAATTATCAGTAATTTCTATCTTTGTAAACAGAAATACATAAAATATTCCAGTAAATGTATTGTAAATGCTACCAGTAAATGTATTAACCACGCTTTTAGGTGCAAAATTTATGCAAATGCATAAAAATTGACAGATGTGTGTTGTTAATATTTTTTAATACAAAAAATAAAATATTTTCTCATTAGTTTTATTATACTTTATTGATAAATCTAATTTTAAAGGAATAAAAATATTGATAAATGAGAGCTAACAGATTTAATAAATTAACTACATAAAATAAAATAAGTTTCTAATGCAATATAATGTGCATCAATAACATTTTAAAACAACCCATTACTTAAAATCAACAAATATTCTGATAAACATGGATTTGAGATGTGTAACAAACAATGCAATTTAAACATATAGCTAACTATATGTATTAAGTATGTTAATTTGTGTATCAATTAGCAATGATTCAATTCACTAGAGTTACAGTAAAAAAAATGAACCATAATTTGGTAACTTTTGAAATAAAACTATTGGATATATATAATTTACTATACATTTTAGCATGCAAAAGTATATTTGAAATATTTTATCACGGTGGCATTTGTATAGTTATCAGTTTAAATATGCATACTTTCACAAACCCATCAATTCAGTGAATAAAATAAAATTATAAAATGCATTAACTTAATCAATAAATTAACTCACAAAATTTATAGTGATTATAACAAAAATTTCAGAAAATTTTATATGATATGCATTTATGAGTGAATTTCTTTCTTCAAAGTAGAATAAAACATGACAAATTGAAAACAGAATTTTTTTCAATATTTTTATTACTTTTTCCTGTATTAGATTGAAAACAGTTACATAAGTAGGAGAATAAACTGAAAATTTTTCATTAAAAAGAAAAAATATCTTTATATATTTTAGAATATTTTTAAAATACAGAACACATATATTTATACATAAGTACGTAATTAATATTCATGAAGCTAATTTAGAATTTTAGTTATTACAATTCAATGTATAAGAGGAAGTAAACAAAAATATTTTCTCTGCCATTCAAACTCAATGGTGGCTTTAATTTATTCTGTTCAAACAACATTATGCATAAAATAAAACAATTTAGAATAATTTCAAAGAGAAAATTTGTTTTTAGTAATGTTACCATGGTTACATATATATCATATCTAAAACTAACCTGAAGAGTAGCTTCTCTATGACCAGAACCAAGAGTCATAGCAATGGAGAGTATTAATTTCATAATGGCCATGAATATCTGTCGATAACATTTTAATAAATCAGGCAGTAACCAATTGCTGTTATTCTGTTTGTATTCATCAGGTCTGAATGAAAATAAGAAAATTTTATTATTCATAGAGCTTATCAGTGTAATACATAAAATGATTAATATTATAACTGTAAATTTTACAATTAAAAATGAAAATTTTTTTAAAATTTAAACATACTATTTAACACAGTATTTTTATGAGTTTACTTATAATGTCTTTAAAATACTAATAACAATAGTGATTTTGTCCTGCTTAGTTATGAGAAAAATTAAGATCAATATTTGTAATAGTCCATTTTATCTATTGAAAAAGTGAGATATTATTGAACCCTATTATAAACTAGATTAAAAAAAAAATTAAAAGAATTTTTTTATTTTAAAATATTTTTTTAATATTATACTTTTTAGATATGAATTTTTTTATTATAATATTTAAATTAAAAGTATTACTAAAAAGATGCTTCAGTTTTTCAATTAAGCAAGATACCCTTTTACTTTATATCACTCTCTGCATTAAGTGAAGTATTTTCATTTACAAATTAAACAGAAATCATTTAAAAAACTTAATAACTGTAAATGTCAAATTTATTAGAAATGCCTTAAGCATTAAAAAGTTTACAAACTTTTACAATTTTCAATTTTGAACAGTGAAAATTACAATTCTTTACAATAGATGCAAGATGAATACATTCCTTTTTAATTGAAGTTTTGCATTTACATAGATTGAAGAAATTTTTTTAAGGAAACTTTCAAACTTGCCAGTAATTCATTATATTTTTTTATCAATTTGGAACTAAAAGTAAACATTTTCCCTGATTGTTTCTTAGAACAGATAACTCAAATGAGATTTCCTTGCTGATACTTATTTCATAGCATATCAAAATTCCTGAGAATTTTTATTGAAAATAAAAATTTCTTGTAAATAATAATATTTACTATTTTATTTAGGAGTTTAAAATATAAAATCTAATTCTAAAAGCAATTTAAATATAAGTGAATTAGTTAAGTAATAAAATAAATACCTGAACAATTAAATCATAGCATACTAGATAGAAATTAGCAAATTGATAAATTTTAATCAAACAGTTCACAAAATTCAGCAATCTTCAAACAGTTTGTAAAATATAAAATTTCTTATACAAAAAAGATACAATATTAGAACACTCACAAATCTGGTCGTAAATCTAATGCTCTGCATTCAGCTAATCTATGGATTGCTCCGTTTCGAAGCAAAGCCAAGGCACCACTTGTTGAACAGCTGATTCTTGTCAGTAAAGCCTGAATTAAAACACATCATAATTAATTTCTTATTAAACATATTTTAAAATCATTGAAGATTATCTTAATTTGACATCCTTATATAATCATATGATACTTAAAATTTTTTATTAAAAACTAAAAAAAATTGTAACTTTTAATATCTGTTGACTTGATTATGTAACAAATTGTAACAATAACATTTGTAAAAATAAACATTTTTCTAAGTGATTTTAAAAATATTCTTCCAAAATGAAATGAAAAAAAAATAATAATACATAAATAAATGAAAAAATAAAATAATAGGTTGAAAATAATTAAATGGGATGAAACATTTAAAACTTTTGTTCTGGAATTGTTTTCAAAAATATAAAATTTAATTCATATTTGAAATTGTGTATAAAATCTTTTAAAACTCCTATATGTATGAAAGTATATGTTCAATTAGTCAAGTGCCTTTACACAAATATATAACAAATGAAAACTATTAATTAACAATTTTGATTTTAAGCAGAAAGAAGCAAAATTTAAACAAATAATATTTTTAAAATGAAATTCATTTAATGTAAAATTTAATATGATTTTTGTGGGATAAATATTTAACACTTAATAAGATATGCGTATAGATTAGCATGCTACTTTAAGAAATAAGTATGTTTGAAATATTTTAGGCCAAATTTGTTTTTGTTTCATTTGATTAACTAAAATATGATATAATTACAAAAAAGAAAAATAAATGCTCTGCATAAAAATTTAATTTTAAACCCAAAAAAGTTCTAAAAATGAAAAGCTTTCCCATTCTTCAAGCATCCAATATACATGCAAAGCTGCTACCAACCACAAAACTATAAAATCAATTTTTCTAGTTAAGAGAAAAAGGTTATGATGAAATTTACTATCCCATATAACTTAAATGATAAAGACTTATCAATAACAAAGTAAAAATATAATGCAGTAAAAATAGCAAACTACACATTGCTATTAAATCAACATATATTTAGATAAAATCGTAAAATATAATTAGCAGTGTTTTAATTTAATTAAGGATCAAAATAATTCTAACCATTTTTGATTCAAATACATAAAATGTTCTAAATTTATTTGAATTCTTATTGAATAAATTCTGTAGTTCCTCATCATCTTTGGATAAACTATCAAGGATATGCCGCAGATAACCTTTAGACACTAAAAATGCCAGCCATTGTTGTTGAGTATCTAACGATACAGCAACATCAAGAACTGCCATAGAGAGCATCTGGAAAAAAAGTTCACATTTATAATTAAAAAAACTCATAATAAACATAAAATTATGAAAAGCATAAACCACAATACATAATTGTGTACAAAATTGAAAATTCAGCAATTAAGACAAGGTAAAAATTTCCACAAATTTTTTTTAACTCTTACCCTGAAATAATTTAATGCCAGCATTATTTGCCTGTTAATTATTTTGAATTAAGATCTAATTAAATCATATGAATCATAATAAATAATCAAAAATATGCAAATCATACCTACACAACATTAAAAACAAAGAAAAATTTTAAGTATGCAATAAATAATGTCTTTTTGGTAATTTAATTCATTTAATAGCATAGTTAAGGTGTATTAATATAAATTAATGAAATATAAATAAAATTGCAATAAATTAAAAGTAATGCATAATAATAAAATTTTGAGTAAGAAGCCATTAACATTGAAATCAAAATATGAATGAATATTATTTTAAAGTCTTTAAATAGGATGTAACTTCACAAAATAAAATGTTATACTTAACATATCTGTCCAACTGATCTATTGAGCAAGAACTTTATTGTAGAAAAAACCACATTTTTTATCATTGACTTAAAATAGATAACTAGACAAAGTTTTCATAGGCAATATTTTTTTGTACAACAGAATATTATTCGGGCCATAAAATAAAAATAAATCTCTATAAATTTATTGATTCTTACTAACTACAAAATCATACTATTTTCCCATTACAATTTTATAAGTACTAAAAAATTTTGATGAACAATTAAGTCTGAATAACAACATTAAAATTGGAAGCAATTCATTTATAATATCTGAGGTACTCTTACAGTCAACACTGTACAATTAATATTAAAATATTTCAAGTTTATAAATAAAAAGGGGAACACAAATATGATTTCTAAAAAGAGGACTAAAATTCTATCTATCTGTGTTCTAATGTTGATAGCTTAACTAAAATGTTGAATAAGGTCTTAATTTTGTCTTTAAAACTATATTTGATGATTTCAAAATAAGTAAAAAATACAAATCAAATTTTATAAAGCTCCACTTGGAGAAATCTTGAGTCCATAATTCTAAATATATAAAGCAATACAAAATACTGATTTTGAAAGAATATTTAATCCATTGAAAAAAAAAAAGAGTTTTTGATCAAATTATTGTATAAAAATATAGATCCATTATGTAAAAATACAATGTATATGTTAAAAAAAAAATCAAATTTCAAACCCTTAAAACAGGTCAATATATTTTGAGATCTGTAAATGATTATGATAACTGTAAATGCCATGTTAAGTGTAAATATTTGCTATTTATCCAGCCATGAGGATATATAATGCAGACTGTCCAGCTATCTTGAGGGGAATTTTGAGTAATATCAAATTAGAGATAAATGATAAATATGAATAGCTTTGTAAACATATACATACTTAAATTATTTTATAAATTTTATCAAAATATTAAAAAGAAAAGGATAGAAAAATTCTGATACTTGGTTACATGAGTAGCTTCAAAAAAATAATGATTTTCATAAGTAATGATATTACAAAGTTAACCCTTTGACGATTATGGAAATGAGCAGTTTCTGTTTACTTAATTCACGCAGCATTAGGAGTAAACAGTAGTCGAAAGTGGCAGCTGTTTTCCCCCGCTGTTCTTCCGAAAATGTCACCTTTCTCTGGCGATGCCGTAGATGCTCGCCCGCGCATTTTAAAAATTTCTTAAAGTATTTGTAGTACATAAATAACAGTTTTCACATACTTTAAAATAATTATTAAACACTAAATTATAAATGATTATAACCAATTATATAAATAATAATAGTTAATTATAAATATAAGACAAATATTAAATTGAAATGACTAAATAAATACAACTAATGTAAAACTTTATGAAGCACAGTATACATACAGTAATTACCTAAAAATCTTTTTGTGTAAAAAAATGCAAACCTCCTATCAATTCATTCTTACAGTTGGCTTCGTAATTGTTCCTTGCAAAATTAATATTTCAAAAAATACTCTCAATTCATTTGAATTAATTTCATTCCAATGATGAGTTCTGGAATGTTCTTTGATCTTAAATTTATTTAAATTTTCAGCAACAAAAATGTTGGTTTCCGTAACAATTTTATTTATAATCTCATCAGTAAAAAACAGCTCAAAATACTCTAGTGGATCAGAAATATTTGTCACGCAAGGTTTCATGCCTACATCACCAGTAAAACTAAATCGGCTAGAAGCGTAAGAACTTGAATCAAAAATACAACACTGTCGAACACTCGAAAAATCTTCCTCATCGCTTGAATAGTCTTCGGAGCTTGAAATACTGTGAACAAAGTCTTCATCAGATTCAAAACTTGATAAGCTTTCTGTGTCACAATCATAATCATCATTATAACTATCTAACTTTCGCTTTTAAACCATTTTACTGTACAAACACCCTAAAAACCACGCCAAAATACCTATAAAACGAACAGGGTAAAAAAAAAAAAAATCCACCTTCATTATGCAAAGAAATTTATGGAACTCTTACTGCTATCTGTAGATAGTAAAACTAACTAAATTTCGCGAGTAGCATTCGTTTGAAACACAATCAGTGCAGAATAATAATGGCGAACAAAGTCAGCTCCTCAGCACGCATTGGGGAAAAATTTCACTACGTGAGTAGTGCTCGTTACTAACCATTTCGGTCAAAATCTTGCTCCCGAGCGGAACTCGTAAGCGCGCATTATGAAGCACGATTCGATAGCGAGCTGAACTCGTTCATAACTATCAAAGGGTTAACAAATAATTACTCTGCAGAATGATACATACATCAGGGCATGAAGTTATTTAAATATGAACTGAGAAAATTTCAGAAAATATTTGGCATAAAATAATCAACATCAAAATTAAATTTTTTTCTCATTATTTTTATTTCTATTATATATGGTTAGTAGTTTTCTAAAGGAACATGTTTCTTTCCAAAATAAGCAGACCAACACAAACCTTAGTAATATCATGCCCAGTGCATGCATCTCGAGAAATAATTTCCATGATGGTTTCGCCAAAACTGAGAATGACATCCATGTATTCAGTACGAAGTTTCTTTGATTCTGAGCCCTGATCAAGTATTCTAGATGCAACTCCCCCAAGCTCAACAGCTGAAATCAAAATTTTGAGAATCAATATAACATTACAAACAATGTATTATTTTAATTGAAAAATTTGTAAAGAGAATTGGCTTACATTGAACGTCATACGGTTTCTGTACAATACACAATAAATTCAAAAAGGCACTGTAGAAATTAGCTCTCACTCTCTGGAAGCCAATACCTAATATCCAGATATAAATTTATAGATTAAATTTCATAAACAGACTTTCATGCTACATTCAAAATTTTTATAAGGAATAATATGTAAATATAATTCATTTGCAATGGAGAAATAGCTCTACCTGTTTTGAGTAAACAATCTACCACAGTTCTTAAAACAGACAGCAGACAAGAATGGTGAGCAATTGGTATCAAAGAGTGTTCTGCATTTTCATTGATAAGTGGTGTCACTTGAGTTAGAGGTTTTAAAAACATTGAAATCATACTATGGCGAAGGGCTGACATTAAACTCAAAATAACTCCTGAAGCTGGTGGCATTAATTCTGGTAAGACATCTGGTGACATGATCTAAAAAATGTCAAAACATGAAAAACCTCGTTAAACACAAGTATAAAATTAACTAATAATTTTTAATAAAATAAAAATTAAAGGTAATACAAAATAGCAAAAAGGAAAAGGATTATTGGTAGTAAATTTTAAACATAATTCTCCAAAACAAATAAATTAAATATAATAATAATTATCCACAAAATTTTCAGTGTTACTATAATTTTATGATGTGATTAACAAATTATGAATATAAAATCTATTCTTAAAATAATTTTAAAATCACAATTTTTAAAATTAACTTTTATTTTTATAATTTTTGTGATATGTGAATTATTTGAATATGACTTTGTGTTTCAAAATTTAATTAAAATCAGACCAAAGTAAGTTATCATAAAATTAAGTACATGAGAGCAAAATACATGACACTTGTATCTTCATCAGCATTATGTACTGCTATTTTACTAACTTCCAGTTTAGGGGCTATCCATGACCTGGCTATCATCCAGTGGCAGGATATCACTGTCTTTGGAACTAAATGTTATGGGTTGGATTCCAGGCACTGTTGAACAATGAAAGATAGGTGTTGCAGCTCTGCATTCAATAGGCACATCTGTCAAGGTAGATGTTTGGAAGTTCTCAGGGGCTTCATCATGGCCCACCATCTATAGAAAGTCTTCCCCGAAGGCAGTTTACATATGGATGCTTAAATGGCTTACAACAGCTTTCGCCCATTAAACTGTTCACCAAATGGTGTTAAAATTCCAAATTTTAATTTTCATTTGATTTAATAAAAAATAATCTGGTAGCAAAATCTTTAGCTTTATACAACATTCATTTTATAAGAACATCTTATAACTATTAATTATATCTTGAAATTATTTAATTTCAAAAACTAAACAATACGAAAATAACTAATTGAAAATAATGCATAGCAAGGTTGATTTTTATATAAGAACATTATGAAAAATATCCTTCTTTAAATATACACAAATTAAATATGTTGAATATTTTAAGATAAATGCTAGAAAATACTAACTTTTGACAATAATTCTTGGGAGACTTCAAGAATCATTTGATCTTTTTTTTCTACTCCTAATATTTCTAAAGGACAAGCTATAAGTAAAACTTCAGCCACTTGCCGCCATCCTTCAAAGAAAAGTCTTTTAGCAAATATTGCTTCTCGAGCCTCATTGCATTGCACAGCATATTCCAACACTTTGGATATTTCCTTTCAATAAAAAAGAAAGCACCAATGTTACAAAACTAAGATAACTCAGTTGATTATAAATTACGCATAATAAAGAAACTTTAATAATATTTTTGCAAACTTTTGGAATGTACATCAAACAATATGTTTTTCATATCATGAAATAAAATACATAAAAATGCAGTTAATCATATAAATATATCAAACTGTATTTCATTCAATTTTCATATTTTGTGTAGATTGGAAGGAAAAAATTCACACAGTCAACAGAGTACTAAAAAAAAGTTAAAATTCTAAAATAGGATTCATACAAAATGAAATACTAATTTATAAAATAATTATAAAATACTAATTTAATAAATTAATTTATAAAATACTAAATTAATAAAAAAATATTAGCTTTAATGTGCAAAAATATTCATTTAATTCCTTTTAACTTTCATTTATTATTTAAAATTCATTATAAATTTAAAAACTCAAGAAAATTTTGTTTGGGTTGAATATTTTTTCTTTCTATAGCCAAAAAGAAATGTTAACTAATTACAATATATAAATTTTGCAATTTGGTCTTTAACTTAACGTTACCCAAACAAATTGTCATGAATTTAAAAAAAAATATATTAGTTCTAGAAAAGGAAAGAAAAATAATGCTTCCAAATGCTAATTTTAACTAGGAGCATTTAAATACAATATCTTTAATTAATAAATGAGAAGACAAAAATTAATACACTAAAATTTAAACACTTTGATTCCTTTTATATGATTCTAGATATAAATTTTAAAATGTTTAGATTTCATTGTGCACTTTTAATAAGAACGATTAAGCTGATATGATTATTTAAAATCATTAAAGTTAAAAACTGATAAAAAAAATTCATTTAAAAGGACCTAACATAATTAGTTTAAAAAAATTTTATAACAGAAGGAATGTTACTGTATTTCTAAAGATATATTTATAATTTCCTCTGTTTAATAAACAAATATTTATATTTAGTGACCTTTTCAGTACATAAAATTTTTTAAAGCAAACTTACTTGAATCATAACTGGCCTTTGTCCTAGTACAGAAGCACTCTGCAATCCAACTGTCTCTTCAGACAATCTACTGTGAAGTTCTTCAATATCGATCAAGCGTGGACAATCCGATTCTTGTATTTCACACTCCTTTAAAACTTTCTCAACTTCTTCATTCTCAAAAAAATCCCATTTGGGCATAGAAGGCATTGAATGATTAAAACTTATGCTATCAAGAATCTGCATTAGCTTCCTTCTGTAAGTACCTAATTAAGAAAAATTCTTAATATACTATACATTTGTATGATTCTTAATTTAAATAATACAAATAAGGTGAAAACAAGAAAAATGTTTCAACGAAATATATTAAGCATGATAATATTTCCTATTTTTTATACATCAAATTAACTAATATATATATAAATATATCATTATTTTTTTAACTGTGCAAAATGTAAAACATTTAATCAAAAAGTTTTAGACACCACCAAAAATAATGTGAATTCTTTTTACTAAAAATTTATTTATAACTATTCTCACTATAAAATCTATTTTATATTAATTACTAAGAATATTCCTCTTACTGTATTCAACAAAATAACTGAATACTAGAAAATAAAATCCAAATCTGATCACAAAATTTTCAACTTTATACTTGCTTATATATTCCATGTAATTCAGAATTATGAAAAAATAAACTTGATCTCAAAAATCACTGAAATTTAATAATTCTTTATTCACTTTTACACCAATCACTTAGATTAAAAAATATATGAGACAGCACATATAACCTATTTTACAAAAAAATTCATTTAACAATCAACAGATTTATATAATGAGTAAAAATATTTAAAATACCATTTCAAAATAATATGTGTTGAAATGCTAAATGCCTTTTAACACATAAAAGTAATTGTTAATACTCACCTGATATAGGTTTCATGAATGAATATGAAGACATATTGGAGACACCCAATGAAGATTCTAAGCTTATATCAACAGTACCTATTTATTGATAATATAAAGTTAAATAAATCTATCTTCCGATAAAGTAAATATGAAAGCCAAAGTTCTTGATTTTTAATTAAATTGAACTAATTATACTATTGTTCAAAACCATTTAATTACATCTTATTTGCTCAGCTAAAATATGCACTATTTTTAAGGAAATATATTATAAAAAAGAGAAAAAAGGTATAGATATAAAATTTGTTTCTTTTTAATATGCAATAATATATTAACAGATCACAAGCGTTGCAAATAACTACATTAATAATTACTGTGATAAAAAAATTACAGATGTTTTAAGACTGAAAACATAATTACCACTTTCAATTGGAGGTTTATCATCCAGAAAACTATTAAGGAGACGTTGGACATGGGAACGCTGATGATGAGCAGATGTAACTCGTAGCTCAACAGCTAAAGTTCGTAAAAGCCAAGATTGTTGCCGCTGAATTTTAACATTATGACAGCCTGCAATATATTAGCAAATATAAGTGTGAAGTAAGAAAAATCAAAGTATGATTTCAAAAAATGTAAAATATCTGATTTTTTACAAGATCTTGCAAAAGCACAGAAACATCCATTTTATCAAATGATGATAAAAGTGGGGAAAGAAATACTCAAGCAAATTTCCTTCTGTATTTTTATGTTCCCAGACCTTTGTTGATAATGTTATTTCTCCATACAATCTGAGTTTTGCATTAATATGTTTAATTCTAGGAAAAATTATTTCTAAAAAATTCTTCAGTCATTCATAAAGTTTTAACATCACTTCAGAAACCAAAATAAAATAAAAGGCAAACGATTTTCCTCCAACATATATTAAAGTTCGACACAATATTTATTTCTTAAGAGTGGCATTTAATATATATATATTTTTAAAGGCAAATTATATTTCTTAAATGGCACACTAAATACTAATTGATAAATAATCTA